>JAJEKB010000403.1:0-23380 GCA_022393335.1 Macrotrachela quadricornifera | reverse complement strand
TTAAACGAGTCCAATCTTTAAAAAATGTAATTCGTACAAGAAGATTAGCAATCCATGCTCGAAGTGATTTTGTTGATGGATATGATTTTCTCTAAAATACATGTTAACAAAATCCTTTTTTTTTCTATTTATTCTTCAAATTTATTTTACAATTATCCATACATGCAGGATTGTAAAGAACAAGTGCAAAAGAAAAAGAAGTGAATAATTAAAGGTATTTTTGTTTTCTTAAATCTTGATCAATAGACAAAATAAAATATCTTACACCATTCTCATGTGTTATCTCCTGTTTGTTATATAGATGTTATTTGTTATTAAAAAAAACACAGCTAAATATTTTATAACATACTTTCCAAACAATTGGTATTTCATGCATTAATAATGTACGTTGAGTTTCTTCTAAAACTTCACTAACAACAATTTCACCAACAAGTGCACGACGTAAATCATCACAAGTTGAATGAATCAATTCAAGTAAATCATTATATGCACGAATTTCTTGTTTAAGTAATGAAAAGAAAACTGAATAAGCATGATATTTATTTTCTGTATATAAAAAGAAAAAGAAAATTAAAAAAAAAATCAATATTAACTTATTTTATACCTAATTTATCTCCAATTCTTAGTAATGCATTATCAAATGTTATATGACGTGCTGTTGGACCAAAACCAGTTTCAATTATTCGTGGTACTTTTGATGTGATATCATTAATAATTGCCATACAAGCAGCATCACCATCCGATGAAGCACTAGAAGTTTTTTTTTTGCAATAAATAGATAAAACTTAAAAGAAATTTTATTTCTTACCCAAGCGAAATCATCATTCGATATTGTGGTTCAATTGTTACTAACATATCAACTAATTGATTAGCTTGAACATACATTAATGCTCGATTAGTATTTGGATGCATACCAAATACACGTGGATCATCAAAATCAGGTAAAGCATTAATGTATGAAAGAAGACCAGAAAAATTCAAATCCAAACTTGGTGCTTTATATGTCTATATTATCAAATAAAGAAAATTATTAGAAAAATAAAAATCATTTTTACTTCATCTCCTGCATATGAATAATCTTCTTTTAATGTTTGTGGACAATAGAATCGCTCAATAATACGTAATAATCTTCGTCGATCAAATTCATCTGTAACACGTCCACCATATATAACCGAACCAGCAAGATAACAAAAAACATCAAATGGTGGTATTTGATTTTTTGAACGACGAACAAGACTTTCTAATTCAAGTACGGCTACTTCCAAATCAGATTGATTAAATTCATAACTTAAATTCCATCCTAATGCTCCAAATTTTTTACGTTCATGAATAACAGCATGAAAAAATGCTAAATTAAACAGTAAACGACGCCAATATGGACCTATATATTTATTTTTATATAATAATATTTAACATAATATTAAATAAAATATGTTTACCCAATGTATCATTGTCATATACTTTTTCATTAACAATACCTGTTGGTCCAAAAGTTTGAAGAAGACTACTTTTTAAACCACGTGGCCATTCAACAGTCATCTGAATATGAAAATTACAAAATCTTCTTTTCTCTTTTCATTTCACAAAAAATATACTTTAAGACCAAGTTGTAAAAGTTCAAGAGGAAAATTAACATCAGGTTTTGATGAAAGAAATAAACGAAACTGACTATCAAGTTCAAGACCAGGTTTACTAAAACTATAATTAAAAAAAGAAATAAGTTTTAGAAAAAATAACAAAATTTTAATTAAAAAAAAATACTTATTAACAAGAAATCGAAGTCGTGGCATAAATGATGCACTTAAATGACAATTATGTAAAAATATCCAACGACCTTTTAATGTTAAAGCTTTTGATAAAACTTCTTCAACTTTTGGTCCTTGACCTTGACCTAATGAAATAACATCTAAATGTGATGCACTACCACGTGTTTCTTTTGCAAAACGGAGAAGAAGACTAGTCGGATCAGTTCCTTTTCAATAGAAAAATAAAAAAAAATTTATTCATTTTTATCTCGGTTTTAAAATTATAGAAAATATACCCGGAGAAAGAAGTAAAATAATTGGTGCTTGTGGTGATGAATGTGCATATATATCTTGTATATCAGCAAAACCAGATGATAAAAATTTATTACCCATTTGTTCAGCTACATATTGTGAA
The DNA here is from genome assembly GCA_022393335.1 of Macrotrachela quadricornifera. Classification (NCBI taxonomy): domain Eukaryota; kingdom Metazoa; phylum Rotifera; class Eurotatoria; order Philodinida; family Philodinidae; genus Macrotrachela; species Macrotrachela quadricornifera. The sequence goes on along the minus strand of JAJEKB010000403.1, from coordinate 21,220 downwards.
ATTGATGGAAGTAAAAGATCAGGACGAAGAATTTTTATAAGTAGAATACATCGAAAACGAGATAAATGACTATAATTATTATGATGAGTTAAATATACATAAGGATTTGTATGTTTAAAAAATTCTTGATCTGTATCATTTAATAAATCTTGACAAATAGGATATAAAGATGGTAATTGTTCATTAACAAATGATAATTTATCTTCAGTTACAGTTGTTAAAAGTGGACTCATAAAACAAGTCCATTCATCTTGTGTAATAAATGAAATTTTTGTTTCTTCCTTTTTATCTTTATTAGTATTATCTTCTTCTTCTTCTTGAATTATTTCTGGTGTAATACTATTTTGACTATTTTTTTCATCATCCTTTGCTTCTCGTTCAATTGTTGTTGTTAATAAAAATGAAAATAATAATTGATGTTCAGCAAAAAGACTCCATGAAACAAGTTGATATATTGTATATGTTAAACGATCGATCATAATACGAAGTGTAGCTGTTCGTTGTTGAGGATTAATTGTTGATACAAATGGTTTTGTATTACGTCTCATTCTTGATGAACTTGTTGGCATTTGTTCATATGTTGATTCTTCACTAATACTATGTCTTGGTGATTGAAGTAAACTACTTAATAATGAACTTCGTCGTCGTTGTTTAGCATAACGTTGTAAAGGATCAAATTCTGGTGCTAAATTTGTCATACTCATACGACGTGTTGTATCACGATCTAATATACATGAATGAAATGTACGCTGAAACCATGTTAAAGAAAATTGATACATTATATTTAAACGTGATAAATGATTAATAAGAAAATAGAGTAATGAACCACGTTTAGCTAATGCAACATAACATTGACGAGCAACATTTATTTGTCGTTCATTAGATTCATTTTCACGATAACGATTTGATATTTCATCACTTGTAATTTTTGATCGTGTTAAATTATCAATAAGATCATGACGATCAAGTAAATGTTGTTCAGATGTTGTTAACATTTCTAATGTACGATCTTCATAATCACGTAAACTTTTTAAATCTTGTGCCATTGTTTCTAATAATACTTTACGTTCATATTCTAAATGTGGTTCTTCATTTAAAACAACAAGACTTAATAATTGATGTTCTAAACCATTTTGTGTTATTGTAAAATTAACTAAAATAGAAAAACAAAAAACAATCAGATTATTTTTATTTTTATGTTTTTGTTTAAATAAAATTTACTTAATGTAACACGAATACAAATATCTGGTAGAAAATGTGGATTATTTAATTGTGTTATAAAATAAACACGAAAATTTGGATTATATTCAATATCAATATCATTAAAACGAATTGTTGTAATTGATGAATTTGTTTGAGTAAATATATCACGATTAAGCAATGGTAATAATGACGATTCAATAGTTTCACCAACATTTTCAATAATTAATGGTAAACCAAGTCGAATACATTGTTCACATACACGTAATAATGTCGAATCATCAGATGATATTACACGTAAATTATGTTCAGCTTCTTTTGTACGAATCCTTTTCAAAGAAAAATTTTATTAAATTTATATAAAAAAATTATTTCTGTTAAATAATTACCATTGAATTGCTTGTCGTTGAGGATCGATTAATAATGGCCATTTTATACAATGTTTAACAAGAACTGCATTTTCACTAGAAAAATAAAAGAAGATATAGAATTTAAATAAATTAGTTAATGCATAAAGAAAACAGTAATATTCATCCAACTATATCGATTTAATCATTAAGTAGTTGAATTGATATTATAAATGTTAAAATTTTAAAATTAATCAGCTTTACGCTCTCAATAACAGATGGTGTGAACTGCATACAACATGTTTACAATATTGTTCATCTTAGATAGATTATATTTATACCTTGTAGACATGCAATCATGGTAACTACATATCGATTTCTATTATTTTAATTATAAGAAAAAATTGATGTATAGGTCTTGAATGTGCTAGACTTTATATTAAGATTCATTTTAGAAAATGTATCAGCACAGACAGCGTGATCAGAAGATGAAAAGCCAATTCTCTACTTCAAAAAACCTTTTTTAGGGTTTTGTCTGGATTTGAATGATTTGATGGGTGAATTTGTTTCACGTTTCGAGAAATTTATTACACAGTTCTTTCTGAATTCGAGGAGAACTATTGAAGAACTTCTTTGATTGTTGTGAGTTTTTGATTAATAGCGGCTAACTTCAATTCGAGATTAAGAGAAAAATTATTATCATTACTCGGATTCTAAAACCTTGGAACAATTTGACAATTTGTTCAACCTCAACTTTAATATTCACATTTTCCCAACATTATTTTAGGTATAAAAATAGTTCTATTAAAAATTGAATAAAGAATATAATTTTAAAAAGAAATCAGTTTTTTTTATTATATTTCTTCGCCTACTAATGCATGAAGTATCGCCAAAGCAGGTAAGAAAGTCCTCCTGTTTCAAAAAGAATACAGAAGATAAAAATAAATTTTTTGACCTCTTCTCATTCTCAGTTTTCTCCACACTGTCTCTAATGTTAATTTAACTGGGAGATAAAATATCATCCACTATAGTTTAACATTTGAAACATCAACTTCAGTTTTTAATGCTCATATAATTATAGTTGAGTAAATTATGCAATACGTTTTACAACTTACATTGAACATTCATCATCTGGTAATTGTTGACTAATCCAATTTCTTATTTCACTTGGTGATGATAGAACAGATGATAATTTAAAATCAGCTGAAAAATATATATCATTATCATAAAGAACTTTTTGAAAATCTCGCATAAGATCATGTCGAAATTCACTATTAAATGGTCCAAAATAATTAATTGCTGCTGCTGATAATAATGCATTTCCAATTAATAAACGTACACGATCTTCAAGTTGTGTTACTTGTTCTTGCCAACGAACTTTTTCAATAGCTAAAACATTTGTTAATTCATGTGCACGTGCCATACGTTGTTTCATTAATTCACGTCGTGTATATAATGCTTGTTTTTCTTCAATACTATTATGATATTTATCTTCTAATTCTTGTAAATGATCTTTAACCTATTTAACGAAAAAAAATTTTAATATAAGAAGGAAATATAAGAATTTTTACATACGAGTTTAAGCATTTCTTGTTTTCGAGCTAAACTCTTTTGCATTACTGTTAATGCTTCATTTGCTGTTTTTAATTTTTCTTCTTTTGGTTTTACTGTTCTATATACTTCATAATAACGTTGAATAGCAAGAACCCATTTACAAAATGATCGACATGCTGATGAAACTTTTCCAATAAGTTCAGGTGTAAATTGTGGATGACGAGAATATTGTAATAATTTTCTATATGTTCGATCTGAGATATTATTAATATCAAGATTTGTTAATCGACTAATAAAACCTGAATCTCCAAGAACTTGTCGAGCTGTTGACCAATCTGGTTTACATCCCAAAAGTACACAAACAGCACACATAACCATCATAACTTGATATGGTGGACTTTGATAAACACGAACTTCAGCAACATCACTTTTATCTAATTTTGATACATCTGCCATAGCTTCTTCTAATACTGGTATTACATTTTTAAGATCAAGTTCAGCTTGTGTAGCATATCGTTCAACCATATCTGTATCTTGACGAATTTTTTGTTCTTCTATTTCGACAATTTCTTTTACTTCAATTACAGCTGTTTGATCTTTTTGTAATTGATTTAATAATTGTTCAATTTCCTATATTTAATAAACAAAATAAATTTTTTTGTTTCTTGTTTTTATCTTATATACTTTTTCTTTTGCATCAATTTGTGGTCCAAGTATTGCAAGTTCATCACGCATTATGCTTACACTAGCATTTGCATCAGATAATTTTGCAAGACCTGATGATAATCGATTATAATTTGTCTAATTAATAAATAACAAAAAGATATATTTTTAAAAAACAAACAAATTTGAAAATTTTTACTAAAAATTCATGTTTTGTTTGTGTCATCATTTTATCATATGTTTTCATTAAATCCATATAAGATGATGGTGTAAGATAATAATGTCTTTTATGTGCGGCATAAAAACGTTTTGCTGTTTCAATAACAATTTTATGAATAGAAACACAACAAAGTGCTAAACGATGACGAAGTTTATTTTCATTTATTATTTCATTATCTGATGAGAGAATTCTAAATCGAAAAAAAAATTAAATAATACAAAATTTCTATTAAAAAAGTTTTTTTTTACTTCAAATCAACTGTTTCAAGAAAAACATCAGCTACTTGTTCCATTGATATTTCACTCCATTCTGTAAACCAATCAATACTTGTACAATTAAGTAAAGCTGGATGTAAACGACATATTTCACGAAATTTACTACCAGCTGGAGAAAATGAAAGTATCACATGAAGATTTGTTCGAACACGCTAAAAAATTGAAATAATGTTTATCAATTTATATTATAAAAATATTTACTTGATAAAAAAATTCTCGAAGTTGACCAGGTGTATCACTCATACCAACTGAATAAGCATCATTTTTTAAATCCATTATAAGTGCATCAAATTCATCGGATTCAAATAAATCAACAACAGTACCAGAATTAAGAATACTTTCAATATCTTCAATAAAACTATCCTAAATTAAAAGAAATATAAAATTAACAACAATATAAAGTGTTTCAGAAATTCAAAAATTGAAGTTCTCAACATATTAGAAGAACTCTTCTGAAAATTGTTTTTCCAAATGATTTCTATGGTTTATTGATTTCGTTTTTCACATTTATAGATATACTAATATTTACACTTAATATACATGGACATATTGCTCGCATTATCTGAGCTTCGTTAGCTCTAAATTGAATAAAATAAGAAAGAACAGTTAATTAAAAAATTATGTCTGTATTACAAAACATGTTTTGAGATCTACGCATTTTGCTATAAAAATTTGGACACGTTATTATCATGAAAAAGCTCAGCTATAATTGATAAAGATAAATCTCTGAGAAGCATACAACGAGATGTATTTTACCAGGTACACCTCCTACATCGAAGAACATTTCTTTTCATATAAAAATAGGAAGATACTTCGAAAAAGACATACAAGATCCTAGAAATACTCAACCTATACTGAAGCATTCTGTTCTATAAACTGTCTGTGTGTAGGTCACCGCATTCATTTCAGTTAGCTAGAAACTAATCAATACATTAGTGCTACATTTTATTTTGAACCAATTCTTAACATAAAAAGCTAATTAAAATAATTTCAATGGAAAAAATTTTAATCATTTTTCTTTAAGCTATTTACTCATATAAAATGTAAATAATTGCATTAAAACTTTAGAGTCGTTTAACTGTATTGTTTGAAAAACATTTGTCTTACTAACGATCATTTTCCTGGTTTTTGCATTAAAATATTGTCAGATTCATTTCTATTGAATGAACACTGAAGGAAGAAGAACCGAATTTTGTAATGTGTTAAGAGCGTTATTTAAGAATACATCATTCTTGAATTTAGTAAAAGCAAAATTTTTTAGGATATTATACAACACTATTGTAAAATTTTTTTATCAATTTTTCATTAGTGTAAACTGATAAAACAAATGATAATTCAGCAATTTTTTTGATAAATATACAACTCTAGTTTTTCAAGATGATTTCAATTCTAAATAAAGAATGAGTGTGTGTGTGCCTTTAAATATTATTGGATACGTTTTTATTAATAATATAACTTAAGGAAATTATACAACATAATTGACACCTATACAAATCATTTGGAGTGTATTAAAATTAAAGTTATTACGACAACAAAAAATAGCATCAAAACAAACTAGTGTGGAAGAAATTTTATATTTCTCTATGTTAACAAACAATAAATAAATCACCAATAAGTTTAGATGATAATCATATATATGGTTTATTTTATATGAAAAAATTGTTTTGATTTAAAAATATCCTTTAGAATATGCTAAGAATTGACCAAATACTGAATAATTTTACTCTGACTGTTTCTTAGTCATAATGGAATCTATCAATCTTAACCTTTCTAGTTATTTAGCAGTAAATCGGTGAAATAATCGAGCAAAGAATTTATTTTATTAAATCCACGAAAGATAAATTTTTTATCATCTCTTCTAAACTGTAATAAATATAAAGAATATCCTAAAAAAAAGAAAAGGCATAATACATACTAATAATAAATCTTTTTCTTGAATAAATAAAGCAATTGGACGATTTTGAAGTGTAACAAGTTTGAACACCTAAAATAAAATGTATTAGTTAATTAATATTAAATACCATCATAGACCCAATAAAATAATAATTAATTTAAAAACTTTTTGTGTACGAGAAAACCTTATTCAAAAAACAAAGTTAACACTTTTGTAGAGCGAAAAAATTCTCTAGCAAATAACCTTCGAATAATTTCATTCGATAGTAATTCTACTCGTCGAAAAATGAATATAAAATAAATGATAAACTGTATATACTTACAATTTTTAAATCATCTCGAAATTCTTGATATGAATATCCTCGTTTTATATTCAATTGAAACATTGAATGACCAGAAATAAAAGAACCTAATTCTAAACATGTTCTTCTACCAGTACCATCAAGACCAATTAATAATAAATGTCCACCAGGTTGTTGTAAAACTCTACATATTCTTAAAACATGTTCAACAGCTTCTTTAAAAAAAACCATTTTAAGTGTTGAATGTCCACTTAAATTATGTCTCATTTGATAATCCAAAAAAATTGGACAACATTGTCTCCAATCATTTAATTGTTGATATAAGCGATCATCAGATTTTAAAAAATTACAAAATAATAATGGATTTTCCGCATATTTTGATATATCTAATGAAATTTTAAAATAACTATTTATTGTTGTATGTAAATGTTTATAAAAAATTGCTAAATCATTTTCTGTTACTAATCGATCAGCAAAAACACGTAAACATTCATGAGCAAATAAAATCGCTAAACGTTCTTGACTTGTTGTATTCATTGGTGATGCTTGCATTAAACCTTGTGCAAGCTTAGCTAAATCTCTTAAATTAAATATATAATGTACTTTTGATGGTGTTGGAAGAATATTAATTGAAATACGATAATACATAACAAGACAAGCTGATACAAGAATATAAAGTGATGAACGTACATCAACAGAAAATTCTAAACTATTTAAAAATCTTCCAAGACGAACACTATATATATGAAAAAGTTGTTTAGCAGCTGGATCAGGTAATGCAAATATTGAAAATGATTGAAGTAAACGTTTTGATGGTGTAGATCGACCTGATGATGGTGAATCACAAGCAGCTAGAAATGTTATATCAGATATTGGACGTATTTGATTTTTTTTTGCATCAATAGCTGATCCTAAGATAGAAAAAATAAATAATTAACTTGTTTTTTTTTTTATTTAAAAATAAACCTGTTTGTAAAATATATCTTAATGTTTCAAGTGTTGGTTGATCACCAAATGAATCAACTTGTGGAATATTTAAATCATCAATAAATACTAATAACCATTTTCCTGGTTGACAACCAAGTAAATTTGCATTTTTTTTCATTAAATTGCCTGTTATTTGATTAACTAATTTATTTGGTGTTGTTTGAGCACTCATTTGAATTTTAAGTGATTGTAAAGCTAATTAGAAAATAAAAGAAATATTAGTTTTTCTTTTTTATCTTTTATCATATTTATCTATTTTACAATTATTAAAAAGAAGAATTTTTATTAATATAAATTAAAAAACTTTTAAACTTATCCTTTCATATTTATTAATTCATATCATATATATGAAATATGTATATGAATGAAAGGATATTATTTTTATATTAGTAATTGCTTACTCTTTTGCTTCGAACGAAGCAAAATATTTGCTATATATAATATAAATTTTATTTCTCAATTAAATATTTTTCTTCATATATTATTCTTATACTTACCACCACCTTCCGTATTTTCTATAGGCGTATCGCCTGCTTGTGCTAATTTACTTGTTGTTGAACTTTTTGCAGCATTATATTGTAAAACATCACCTAATATTGTACCTGATCGAACAAAATTTCCATCTGGTAATGTTAAAGATTTAAGCATTGCTTCAATAAGTAAAGTTTTTCCTACACCACTATTACCTTTAATAAAAATTAAAAATAAAAAAAACGCAAAGAAATAAAAAAAAGAATTTTTGTTTACCAGTTAAGAGAACAGGTTTTTTATGCGTAATTATAGCTGTCATTAAAAATGAATATCGAACAATATCAACTGTTGGTATAACAAATTGTAAATGTTCATTTTTAATTAATTGTTCAGTTTTAGGTACTAATGAATCCCATTCATGATAAACAAATGTATTTAAATCTATCATATAATCAAATACCATACGTGCATCAGGTGGTAAATAAACTGAATAATTAACATTAGAATTAAATAAATCACTAAAAAAAATTTTTTATATAAGAAACAAAGACAAAGAATAGATAAACAATAAATTTACCGAACAAAACTATCGAATTCTTGTGTTGTTGGATCACGATCAACTTTAACTTGATCTTTTTGATTTATTATATTATCATCTTCAAAATTATCTTCACGCTAAATAAAATAAAATAATATTCTTTTTTTTGAGGGTGTTAGATTTTTACTTTTAATCCACCACCAAAACTCCATACATAACAAAATATATAAATACGTATTAAACATTGTCGAATGTTTTTAGGATTTTTTTGTAAATAATATTGTTTTTTTTCATTAATTATATAAACAACTAATTCATCACTAAAGAAAAAAGAATATCAAATAAAATACTTATATAATATTTTTTTTATAGAATTATACTTTGGAGTAAAATGTTTTGACGTAGATGTTGGTGGATTGTCTAGAACAAATGCAGAAAATAATTTGTTTCATAAAATAAAATTTTATTGAAAATATATTCTGAAAATGATTCTTTTATTCAACTATGGACTGAAATCTAAAAATACATTTACAAAGGAAAATAAATCATACTTGCTGCTACAGTTGTATATCGTTGATCATCTTCACCAAAACCTCCATGTTTATCCAAATAATTCAAAAATGTTGATAATAAATAACAAAGTGTTTGTAAAATATTTAATTTTGTTATTGGCATATGCCAAGGATCTTTTAATTCATTAAGAAAAGTAAATCCTACAAATAATTTAAACATTCATAAAAACAAACAAATAAACAAACAAAAAAACCTTTATCTAATGAAAAATTCATTAATTCTCGAAGAAATTCAATAGCATTTTGTGGTAATGCTACAGGTAATTTACATCGATACCAATAGTTTAAAAAAGGCATATAACCAAGATCTGATGGTTCTAAATAAACCATTGCACAACGACTAACAGTAGCTGGTGATGCATTCATCAAAGAATCAACTTCAAATAAAATTCGAGTATGTCCAGACATTCCAATACGTTCACCATTAGCCAAACAAAGAATTTTTGAATCATCAAGAAGCTAAATTTTAATAATATATATATATATATGTATATTATTTTTATTTTTATTTACTGTATTTAAATTTTCAACCCATAAAGTATCAATTGGACCATCAAGAACTAACCATTGCCAATGATCAACATGATGTTCAGTCTATAAATAATTATAAATAAATATAAATTAATAATAATATAAATTTACTTTTTCTAAACCCATTTGTGATTCATGAGTTTTTGAATATGAACGCATAACACTTGCAAGCTAAATAAAATATTAATAAAATATATTAAATTAATATATATTACCATTCCATCAGAAAATTCTAATGTATCTGAATTAATTGCTCCATAAAGTTCAGATATTTGCATTGATTTTGGATTTAAAACAGTTACATCAACTGTTGCCATTCGTCCTTGCCGAGTCTAAATTAAAAAACAAAATTTTTCTAATATTTTAATTTAATTTTTATTTTTAAATTTACTTGTGTTCCTTCTTTTGATATACTTGGTAAAAGTGTTAATGCTTTTTGAAGGATATTTCTTACAGCAGTTTTACCACCACCAGCTCCTCCAACTAACATTGTACCATGTCGAAGAACAATTTGATTATAAAGTTGTAAAGCTTTATCAGCTTGTGCAGGCCAATATTCATAATTTAAATCTTTAATAGCACGTCGTATAGCTTGTTGAATATTTCCATGTTCATGTATACTTTTATCTGATTGAGGAAAAAGATCACGAAGAATACCAAGAAAAAGTTTAGCATCATCTTTAAGTAATTTTGGAAGATTTGATTCAATTAATGCTTGTAACATAATACCTTCCTAAATAATATTTATTTCTTTTATATAAAAATAAACAAATAAACAAACTTCTGATTGTTCATCAGTTAAATTTGTATCTTTAATATGTGATCGTTTTATTTCACCAGCCATTAAAAGTACAGCTTTAATAGCTCGCATACCAAAATCATAATGATCTTGTTGAGATAATTGACTACTTGATAAATTATATAAATAAACTATTTTTGTTGCAAGAACTTTTGCAGATATAAATCCAACAGAAAAAAGTATAACTAAATTAAAATTATATTGAATATTATATGAAAGAAAAAACGAATTTTTTTTGTCTAAATACCTTCACCAATTAATGAATAATGTGGTATCATCATAGCAATAGGTCGAAACATAGGTTTTAAATTATCAGGTAATTCAAAACGACCAGAATAAGTTGGATTCCTAAAAAGAAACTAAAACTTGTTTAAAAAATCGTTTTTTTCTATGAAATATTTGTATAAATTACATAGTAACAAAAAAACCACAGGTTAAATTCATTTTTATTTCACGACCATCAAATGCAAATCTAAATAAGAAAATTTCAAAAAAAAAACAAAACATTTTTCAACAAACCGTTGAGCATGTGCATCTTTTGCTGTTTTTATTGTTAATAATTGTTGAGCAACAACAGATAATACTTCAACATCAATACGATTAAATCTAATTATATATATATATATAAAACAAGATAATCATAGAAAAATAATTTACTCATCAAAACAACACCATGATCCTAATTATAAAAAAATAAAAAATAAAATTTTATAAAATATATTCAAATGAATAAACCTGATTGAGCTAATCCACTAAACATTTTTCCAAGTGTCTAGATATCATTATTTATTATTATAACAAAATAAATACGATAATTTTTCTACCTTATGATCAAGTTCATCAGAACAATTAAAGACTAAACAAAGTTTTCCAAATGATTTTGATAAATCTTTAACTGTTTCCGTTTTTCCTGTTCCAGCAGGACCTTAAAATAAATAAATTTTATTTATTATAGAATTAATTAAATTTTTATTTTTATTACCTGATGGTGCTCCACCTAAATTAAGTTTAATTGCACCAGTTAATGTTAAATAACATCTTCAAAAAAAACTCAAAAAATATTTTCTTGTCAATTTAAATTCAAATAAAAACCTATCAGTAAGTGGTGTAACAACTAATCGACTTGAACATCCAAGATATTCATAACCATAAGGAAAACTTGCATCACCTTGAAGAATTTGAAAATTTGTTTCTTTATCATTCCAATCATATCGAAGATGTTTTTGCCATTCAAAATCATTTTTATCTCGAATCTAATTTTTTTTTCAATAATTAAAAAAGAATTTTTTTTTTTGATTTGTCTTACATGATGTTTAATAAGCATTTCAAATATATCACGCCAATGTACTTGTAATGTTAATAGAGCTTCAACAGTTAATAATTTTGTTTGTTCAAGTTGAGCATATACTAATGAACAAACATTCTTTATTGTTATAATCATTTGATCACGTGTTTGAATAAGTGCATTATCAATTTCTATTGATGAAGAATCAAATGTTTGATTTACTTGTCGAGTATATAATACTTGAGATATTGTTAAAACAACTTGACCAGGATGTTTAAGAATCCAATCAATATAATCAATATTTTTTACATCTGATAAACCCAACTAGAAAAATAAAATAAAATAATTTAGAAAGACAAAAATAAAACAAAAGGATAATCTAACTAACTTTTAGATGATGTTTGACAGCATCATACATGGCTTGTTCAACTGAAGTTAACCATTGTTCAACTACACCTCTTGGACGAACAGTTTTTGGAAAATTTACAATTTCACCTTTATTGAAATAAAATCATTCGTTTTTATTATTTTCAATGTTTTTTTTTCCTACCTTCTACTGATTGCATACTTGTTACAACTTCCATGGGTGATTTAACAATATGAAGATAGAAAATATTAGCAAAACATTTGCGTAAATGTGGCTAGAATATTATGAAAAATATCTTTTTTTTTTGATATATTATATTAAATAAATAAATATACTTGAACACAATTAGCATCTTTTGAATGTGATAGAATATCTAATAAATCTTCATTACTAAGAAAAAAGAGACGTGGAAAAGCCAATCGTTTTGTTTCTAAATAATCCTAAAAATACAAAATATAAGATTAAATTTCAAAGACTAGAAAAAGAAAAGTTATATATAACAATCATTCTGCTTATTTTCTTATTTTTTAATATTAGTCTTATCTATTTTATATTTAGTCAAACGGATAGTTTCAAAAGAAAATCAATGTAGGTACTTGTTTTATCATCTCTCCGCCATAATTGAGGATGAGGATGAACGTAGCCTTGCACCCTCAGTTGCGGGTATGAGGCTGCGCCTACCCCTCACTCTCAAGATAAATGAATATGATAAGCAAAACATTTTTTTTTTAATTTCAACTTGCTTCAAGTGCTCGTTGAATTTTTTCCATTTGTGCATTATTTGTTTGTAATAATTCTAATGTTCCTGGTTGTGTTGCAGCTTTAAGTGCATTTGGTTGTTGTTCTGTTCTACGCATTAATTCTTTCCATGTTTTATCAATTTGTGCAAAAATTTTTGTTTCTTGTGTTAATTGTATATCAGGTGTAGAAAATATTTGTTCTAAATAAAGCCAACGTCTTTGACATGTTATCCATTCATCAATTGTTTTTGATAATAAAGTTAAACGTTTATCCCATTCATCAACTAATTGTCGAATTGGATTAATATATCTTGAAGATTTTATTGTCGACATTGTTACCTAAAATAAAATTGAAATAACTTTTTTTTTTAGTTGATTAATTAATTTACTTACTTGACTTTCTTCTAATTGTTGTAAAATTTCTTCAAAACCAGTTATAATAAATGTATCTTTACCTACATGTGGTAATAAACGAAAATCTAATAATCTCCATCTAAAAGAAAAAAACAAAAAAATATATATATACTTTTTCTTTTAATTAAATCTACCTATCAATTATTTTATTTAACATTATTTCTAATGATGCTTCATTCGATGCTAACGATGATACATCAGTAATTTTTTCAGTTAATTGTAATATTTCTGGTTTAAGTAATTTATTTAATTTTAAATTTTCATCATCAATAACATCTTTTCCAATTAATACACGTAAACGATCAAAATGTCTTTGTTTCATATGTGGATTACGTAATGCTAAAATAACAGGCATTGCTGCTTTAAATTCAACAATACGTTCTTTTAATGATGGAATTATATTATTAGGTGGTAAAGCTTTTTCAAGCATATAAATATTTTGTGTAAATTTATTAACTTCTTTTTGTAAAAGATCAATATCAATTGAATCAAGAACAGTATTTGTCCATTCACGATAAAGTTTTGTCCAATTTTGTTGTGATTCCCATAAAAGTTTACGTAAATTAATATCTTGTTCAATATCAGTTAATTCAGTTTGAACAGTTTGAAGACTAACAGTAACATCATAACGACGATATTTATTTGTCATTTGATAATCACTATAAGCAAAAAAAAGAAAGAAAATTTTTTCCTATAATAATAATATAATTTTACCCTAAAATACGTTTTTTTGTTGATTGTTTACTAATTTGATTAAAACGTTCTTGAAATGCTGCATAATTTTTAGCTTTTTCATTTAATTTTGTTAATGATTCTTGTAAAATTAAAATAATATCTATTGCTGTTTCAACACGAGTTTCACTTGTTAATAAAGCTGGATCTTTTGATTTAGTTTTAAGATCAAGTGTTTGATCATATAAACGTTGAATCATTTCATCAAGATCAATAGTAAATTTTTGTACATTTTCATCACATTGAGCTTCAGTGTAAAGTAAACTTGACTAAAAAAAAGAAAAGAATTTCTTAAATAAATAAAAGAAAAAAAAAACATATATTTTACTCTTAATTGATGATAAATTGGTGATAAAGAACGAAATAATGCATAAGCTTCTGGTGCAATATTCATTGAAAAATCTTTTATAATATGAAACATTTTTGATATTATTTGAAATTCATTTTCTAAATTAACTAAATCACTATTAACTTTATTTAATGTTGCTAAATGTTGAACAAATTCTTCAACAGATCTTGGATCACGATCTAATAATTTTAATACATCCTAAATCAAACATATTCATTACAAAAAAAAAGAAAAGAATAAATTTTTTTTTTGATTAACTCGAATTGTTTTTTGCATTCGTTCATTTTTTTCAATAGCAACAGGTGGTAAATATTCTCCAATAGATTGAATAATATGTGTTGGATAAGGTATTGCTGCATCATGAAAATATTGAGCTTTAACTAAAATAAGTCCAACACGTTGTTCAACAATCATTTCTTCCATTTTAATTAATTGTTGAGTATGTTTAGTCATTAAAAATTGAAAATCATCTGTAGTTAAATCTTTTCGTTTAAGACTTTCATCAATATTTAATTGAATACAACTAAGAACCATATCACAATATTTTTGATAACGCTAAAGAAAAAAAAATACCTAGATATTTTTGATTAAATTCATTTCTTTTTTTTTATCTACTTTAACAAAAGTTTGAACATTAGTTAAAGCTCGATTAACTGTACTTAATGTATCAACAATTATTTCTTGATGATCAACATCATCACCAAAAAGAAAATCAACATCTGGCCAATGAATTTCTGATATATGAATTGGTGTTCGTGCTTGTGGATTTGATGGATCATAATTAGGATATGTACAAAATAATCTTAATGTTGGATGATCACAAAGACTAGGTACTTTTCCTTGAATATAAATTAGATATAGAAAGAAAAGAAATTTTATTAAATATTTACCAACAGATGTTTCTAATCCATTAATAATATCACGTGTAGCATTTTTAAAATCATATTCATTTGGACTTATTTCATAAGTTACTTTATCTCTTGTTTCAAATGAACTAATATAATAATTTAGAAATTTAAAAATTTTTGTTTTAAATTAAATAACAAACCTTTCAGATCTTGACATATCATCTGCTCCGGGCGTTTTTTTTACAGGTATTTGAGTAACTTTAAGTAATACATTTATTTCAAACATTGGTGGAGGTATTCGTCCTGTAGTTTCAATCTATAAATAATATATAAAATGATTTCATTTTCTTTTGTTTTTTTTATCTCTTCAAATTTTTACTCGAGGTAGATCAAGAATATCATTTGGTTCTAATGTTGAATATAAATCATCTTGTTCAAGTTCTCCACTTCTTATCCCAGGTTCAACAGTTGGTGATCGTGTTTCATATGCATGTTCTGATGATCTACTTTGACGTTCTGATGATTCTTTTATACTTGATCTTTAAAAAAATAAATTTAAAGATGAAAATTTTCATTTTAATTATATTTCTTACAATTCTGAATTCAGATTTGTTCGAATTGTTTGATAAGTTGTATGTGATTCTGATCGATGTTGTTGTTGTTGTTTAGTTCGAAAGCTTTTTACAGATGATGATGCAGATTTTTGACGTGATGGATGAAATTGTCCATCTTCATCAACTTCATTTTCTTTTCGATTAACCAGTTCAAATTCTACACAATATGATTCACGTAAATGTATAAGTAAATCACGTACAGATGATTTAACAAGACGACGAAGAAGTTCAAGAATAATATAATCAAGTAAACGTAAAAATTCTGTTAAACGTGTTAATGTATCACGCCAATGTTTACGTACAGTAAAACTTGGACCAATTTCTAATATTAAAATATATATTTATTTAAAGATAAATATATTATTTAGGATACGACTATAATATGAATCGCTAGAGAATATTATTACTATCTTCTATCTCGAATTAGTTCTAGATAAATTGTCAAAAAAAAAATTCGTAAGTACACAATTCAATTCAATGATGCCGATGTATTATTGAATATACTAAAATATGTCGTTTAAAATCTCTCAAAAATACCTATTATAACTGATAAATTAGAATGAGTGAATTTGTTGTTATTAGAAAACAGTACTCTAAAAAATGCATCAGAACTAATGTTTGAATATTTATCTAAATATCTGACAAAAAAAATTATTCGTTTAATATCTTGTAATTTTTGAAATTTACTTCGTTTAGGTTTTGTTCTTAAATTAATATCACGTAATGTTGATGTTCGATTTTGTTTTGATTCAAGAAATGATTGTGCAGATTGTTCAGCTTCTTCTTCTTCTATTGGTCGACGATAAAGACTTGGATCAGCTAATGCTTCCATAGAAATACCTTCTAATTCAACAGTTCTCTATGAAAAAATTATTTTCTATTATTATTTTTATAAAAAAAATTTTTTTTTCTATTATTTACTTGACAAGCATTAGCTGCTAGAATTGAAATTTGATCAATAAATTCTAATAATTTAATAACTGTCGTATTCATTTGAGCAAATTGTCGTCGACTAAATTCTTGTAAAGTTAATGTTTCTATATATGCATAACGATCAAGTAAACAAAATGGTTTAACATGATTCATTTGTCCATAATAATAAACTTCACACATTGCTTTAACATGAATTAGAATACCTTGAAAAATTTCATTAGCATAAAAAAGTTTTCGATAATGAAGAGAACTAAATAAAAACAAAAAATAAAATAACTAAACAAAAAAAAAAGGATTTGAAAAGAGTTTGTACAGTATTCGATCACGTTTTTCTTTCTGAACATTAGCCCACCAACAACGAAATGTTCGCCATTTTCTTAAATTAAATCATATTTAAAGTTTTTAACAAAGAAGAATGCAATAGATAAAGAAACAACAAACCGAAAATTAGCAAAACATGATAAATGAGTAGTTAAATAGTTATATTTATATCGTTCCCATAACCAAATTAAAGCTGGAGTAATAGTTGTCTCAGATTGATCTAATTGATTGATCTATTTATATGAAAATACTTTATTTAATATAAAATCAAAATAAATTATTTTACATGAGTTATATTGAATGCAGACATTGTCCAATAAGATGGTGAAGCAAGTGCTTCGACTCCATTAGGTTGTATTTCTAAATCATACGGATTATAAGATGCATAATGTTTATGACGACCAGCTAGTAGACAATAATAGAATATTCCATTTGCATCAGCATTTGCTGACTTGAAAAGAATAAAAAAAAATTTTCTTTTAAAAATTGATTTATATTAAATTAATTACTTGTTCATTTTCAGCATTTTTAAGATGTTGTTCAAGTACTTGTTTTCCGCCAGGTCCATGAATAGGTAATTGTGTTGTAAGTCCAAGTTTTCTACGTAATCGTATTAATTGATAAGCAGCATCACGTGGATTTTTTTCTGCTTCAAATTTTAACCAAACTGTTTGTGTTGCTAAATTTCGAACTGATGATGATTGTATTTGTGTATCCTCTGGTTCTAATCTTCCACCAAGTTTTTTTGATGTTAAATGTTGATTTTGCCATCTTTCTAACCTTAAAATATAATTATTAATTTTTCTTTTCATTTAATTATTAAAATATTTCAATTAGATTACGATTTAAGATGAAAAGGTAATTCCTCAGGAGATTCATTGCCTGATAAAGCACGAGCTAAATGTTTTTCTGTAACTAAACGTGATGATCTTCCTTCAGTCTAAATTTAATGATAATTAGACAAAATATTTGAGAATAGAAGAAATAACTTACATCTTGTGCTATATGTTCTGCATATGCTTTGGCGTCACAATTTTCATATGCACCTTGAAGAGATTCACGAAACTGACTTAGTTTTTGAGGTGCAACAGAGATATCGAGTATTTTACGTTTTTTCGAAGACATTTTTTATTCTATTTTTTTTAAATACACGTGTTACTTTTCAAAAAGTATGTGTATAAAAAACTTTGCCATTTACATTTTATTCAAAAGTAACGTCGCTTAGTAATGTTCTGCAATGTAAACAAAAGAGGTCACTAT
Organism: Macrotrachela quadricornifera; assembly: GCA_022393335.1. Lineage (NCBI taxonomy): Eukaryota > Metazoa > Rotifera > Eurotatoria > Philodinida > Philodinidae > Macrotrachela > Macrotrachela quadricornifera. The sequence continues at coordinate 3,005 of JAJEKB010000403.1, read as the reverse complement.
TCTATACTACCATTCTTTTTCACGTAAAAATCTAAAAAAAAACGTGGTCATGAGATCAGCTAATGGAAGTTTTACGTCGTAATTAAGATAACCCATTAGTGTTCGGACCACGCTTCTATTATGGCTAGTTCTTATATTTATTTTTGAATTTAATTGAAGTTGAGTAATTATACGTAAATAATAAATGTAAAGAATGCGTCTTTTGTCGTTGTTATATTTACCAAATTTTGTATGAATGACAAGATATGCTTTACGATTTCAAATTAGGCTTAAGAGAAAATTCTTTTCACTTCAGCGTAGTTATATGTAATGCGAAAAAAAGGATGATTGAAATTTCGCTGCGGCACTTTCATCATTTGCCAAGAGGATATCTGCTCATTTTAACCACTATTTTCATCTTCACTCAACACTATATAAGCTGCGCTAATCATATCAATTCGTATATAGACTGTGTTCAAAGTGATTATATGCTGTCGAAACTCGATTGTGGAAGTGAAGAGGACAAAATTTCTATTTTTTTAAAGACATCTTTTGTTTTCAAAAAATATTTTTATTATGTTTATAAGATACTTACCTTGATAAACTCCATCAAAATGAATAAAAACTTGCGAAAAGTAAATACTTGTGATGAATGAGTAATGGATCTTAATGTCAATAAATTTTTTCTTTTAGAGATTTATAGAATTTCATTAGAAAATACTTTGATCATTTGTTGACTCTCATTTATTGTAATGTTATTGAGTGATAGGAATTAATTTCAAGATAAAAAGATGTATCCTTCATCATTCGATTACTTTTTCTTATGAATAACATTTGTACACATTTAATTATTTTGTATCAAGAGAGTCAATATTGTATAAGGTTTCGTACATTTTTAAAAGAATTCACAATGAATAAAATAATGAAGATTATAAAGGCAGACAAAATCTAATCAAACAGAACGTATGTTCATCCTTCATTTTTACTACTTCCACAATTAATAATAGAGACCAAGGAATTATAAGTTACCGAATTACATTCATGATCGTTTCTTCAATTTTATTGAAAATGTAATTTTTTTCTTGCTACATCAACTATTTACTTTATACTTGATTTCGCACAAGGAAATAAATGATAATGTGTTCATCAAATGAGAGTTACCATTTGATAAATTCTTCCATTCTTGAATAATCTCTATTATTCATGGAAATTTTTTATGTAGTATTTTATTCTCTCAAATTGATTCAATCGTTTTGAATAGACAATCAATTTCTATCTATATGGCTTGTTTTCTGATGAAATCATGTTTATGATTCGATTTGATATAGTTGAATAAATTCGACATCTCTTAACCATCTGCTTGTTGCACCACTTAATATCACATGACATAATCAATGTTTATCGAATATAACAATTGATGAGTTAGTCGACAATATATTTATTGTTATGATTAATAAATATTTCATACTCAGAAGCTTTAGTATAACATAACAATGATGTATTTATACTGTAATTGCTTATTTTGAATTTTATGATTGTTTAGCAATGCCTATAATTAATTTGATGGATAAGGGCGCTTTGAAAATTGAAAGATAAAAAAATTAATTTGGTGTCAGAAAGTGGAACTGTTGGAATTACTATAGTTTAGATTTATTGTAGTTCTGAATATTTATTGTTTGCTATTACTTTCTATCTTAAAATGGTATTATAAACTTTTTTAATAAATTATTATTCAATGGACTTTAGTTATTGATTTATAATCAAACAAAAAAACTAAAGTTAGACTTTGCATATTTCTATTTGTGAGAAGAACAGATGTGATTTTTGAATATAGTTTTTGCTATCCAACGGCCTCTATATCGCTATTCAATCAATGAGGTTTGTTACATGACTACATCAACTATGATGGTAAAAATTTGTTTGTTAAATCAAAACATTACGATAAAACTTCATATTCTTGTAAACTTCTCCCGTATATAGTTATCGTATATATTCATATTCATCAAAAAATGAGTACTACAAACGTTAATATTTCTTCTAATGAAAATGATAATAATCAACAATATGTTCCTATGGCAAGATATACTGAAGTTTCTCAAAATGGTGATGTTCTTTATCAATCGGATTCTGTTCCTGCTGAATTAGCATCAAAATATTTACAAGCAAGAGATACAATTGCACAAAGAAATGCAGCGGTAACTGGTGAGAAAACTAGTGATCAATATAGAACATTTAATATCCCATCTAAATTCGACAATCCAGGTATATATATCCTTAATATTAGATTGCTTTCTTACAGTTTTAAAGATATTTTTCATATAGATTGGTGGCAAGGTTATAGCAAGAAAGAACCTAATCCACTCTATCGAACAACAGCTCAAGATTATGGTGCTGAAAAACCTAATATTCATACGATGCCAACTGTCTATCGAACACAATCAAGTGCATTCACAGAGGTATAGATGATAATGATCATTAATTATTCATTCTATTCATTTTGGCATTTCAATTTCAGCATCTTGGTAAATGTGGTATTTATCGTTATCAAGGTCTCAACACAGCTGTAGACAAAGGACGATTTATAGACAAATTTTAATTTTTCTTTGTATTGCTTTAATACAAATGTCAAAAAATTTATTTTACGCAGAATTACAAATTTTAAGGACAATAGAAAATCGATTATCAGTACTTATAATATAAAGAATTAAAGTTAAATAATGAAAAGATATACATAAATTAAATCAATTTGAATAATCAAAGCTTAGCATAATTAAAAAAGTTTTATATCTTTTTTTTTCTTCTTCTGTTTTAATCAATGATTTATTTTAGACAATTGTTGATACTGAATAATGTATGAATAATTTGTATGCAATGATAAGAAAAAAAGAAAAGAAAAGAAACACACATACATGCAAAGATTCATACAAATAAAATCAACAGGAATAAGAAATTAAATCTATATTATCAATAGAATAAAATAAAGAATGAATGAAACAATTGAAAGAAAAATCAGAAGAAGCAAGGAA
>JAJEKB010000400.1:0-27873 GCA_022393335.1 Macrotrachela quadricornifera | reverse complement strand
TGATATAGTCTTTTTACTAGATTTTTCTCTTTTTATATTGTTTTTTTGTCCTGAATATGGGTCAATATTTTGGATTAAGCGCCTGTATCGACCTTTTCGCGCCGTTTCTAGACATCTCATATGTTTTTTCCTATAATATAAGTCAAATTAAAGGATTTTCCAAAAATATAGGTTTTATAGGAAATATAGGTCGAATCGGTGCCCAGCGTTATGTTGATACATTAAGTGCGTTGTCTAATAGATATTTCATTAGTACTGTGCATATTTATCGATTTAATTTGTATAATAATAATGAAATATATCTATGTAATAGTACTGGAAATGTTGCTACATTAGATCTGAATATAGAGAATGTGGTATACTTCGTCATTTACTACAATAACCTGTTGATAGAATGTAAAATAAAGGTTTTCATATATCAATACTCTATAGTATTCATCATTCACATTATAAATATATTCGTTTTAAACAATGTAGTTTAAGTAGACAAATTTTTATTAATTTCCGATTGAAACAAAGTTGATATTAATTAAGAAATAATTAATATATATACTAAACAATCAAAATATTATCAACTTGAACATTCACGTAAATATTTTGAAGATTGGGTTAATAAGAATTGGCAAGAGGATAAAGCTATTCTTCATGCTATACCTGAACACCTAGGCAGATAAAACTAAAAAAACCGGTGAAATACGCGTAGGAATTTTAACAAAAATAAAATCCGGAAAAGTGCACATTTTTTTTAAAGATCATATCTGTGTGGACAAGGTTAAATTATTTTAAATAGAGAAAATAATAGTGATATTTATAATATATCTGAATGGCGAACAATAAATCAAGAGATTGATCAATAATGAACTGAAGAAAATTTAGGAATAATTCTTAAGATTGAAGAAGATGAGGGAACTATGATTCGTAATATTAATTTGACAATGGATGAATTTCATAAAATGAAATCATTTTATTCTATTAGTCAAGTAACAATGTGACCTGCTGACTGCTTTTAAATAAAAATCTTTTATTCCTTCATTTGTATCTGTCAAGATCTGCCATCTATTATAACTAGATGACGATCCTTCGCTATTTTTATTTATTTTCCTTTTCTTTTTTTCATTTGTTATACACATATATGTGTTGTTTTTTTTCTTTTTTTTGTGCAAGTTTAGGTTGTCTTTCATTTTTTCATTTATAATAAAAGAAAGAGAACCTAACAGTATCAAATGAATCATAGTTTGTAATCATTGAATTAACTTTTGAAATTATCGATATGATATTTCAACGTTAAATAACATCTATCCAATAGTAGCTTCTATGAGAAGAATTGATAGATGAATAATAAGAGTCTTTAAGCTTTATTTTTCTTCGTTCTTTTGTCAATAGTTAAGCTATTTATATATATTTTTATCCTTTCTATCACCAAGCATCTTGTCTCGCCGATATTTTCTTTATTGTAGGAACCGAATTTTCGTCCCATTTTTTTTCGTGCAAAAAAAGCGATGTTCTGCGTTTACTGCATGTTATTTTTATTTGACAAGAATACTTCATATGGGTGGTAATACTAGCATTGTTAAGCGAGTTATTGATTTACCTGATGAACAAGATCGTGGAAAATTAGCTTTTACTTTATCTAATATATTTTCACCAGAAGAATGTCAAGAATGGATAGAAATGTCTGAAGAAAAAGGTTATACAGCTGCTCTACTTAATGTAGGTGGTGGTCGAGAAATACTTGCTTCAAAAATACGTGATAGTCAACGATGTTTAATTGATAGTCTTGAACTTGCTCAAAAGTTATTTGTACGTTTAGAACCATTCTTACCACGTACTTGGAAAAATGGCAAATTTGAATTAGTTGGTCTTAATGAACGTTTACGTTTTTTACGTTATGATCCAGGTCAAAAATTTCTTCCACATACAGATGGTCAGTATCGACGTCAAGATGGTTCAGGAGAAGAAAGTTTTCTGACTGTACAACTTTATTTAAATGAAAGATTTCAAGGAGGTGAAACCACATTTATTGATACCAACAATTTAGAACATAGAAAATCATTTCCGATAAAAACTGGTAAAGTGCTTATCTTTGAACATCGTATTGTACATGAAGGAACAGCTGTGATAAAAGGACGAAAATATGCAATGAGAAGCGATATTATGTATCGACCAATAAAAACTAATGCATAATAATTTCTTTTGAACATTTGTGTCATTTATTGTTGTTTATAAATCTTATCGCAAAGCGTATTTGATTGCTTATTTACATATAAATAATAAAAAACTTCGTTCATTAGAACACATCTTCTACAGAAAGTTATTCCTTTTTAATGAATAATAATACAACAGCTTATTCAGAGGAAGGTATTGCAGTAATATATACTTTATTGTTTGTATCAGTAAAAAAAGAATTGTGAACTAGAGTATGAAAGAAAAGATAAAATTATATGATATTCGATAGTATTAGTCGAATTGGTAAATTGACGACTGTGAAGTTCGATTTCATTTCATATGGATTCATAGCATTTATGATCCTTCTTAATATGTTACAAAAATAATGATAAATGTCAAAATTCTTTTATTTTTCATAGAAATAGTAACACAATACTAATTACAGCATATTATTATATACATTATGTTTTTTGTGACAATAATTTCTGCTCAACAAACTACATTTCTGGTTCTATAAAGTACATCTTCGCAGATTTTGCATGAGATCATCAATCTTTTGATTTTTTTTATTAATCACTTGCAAAACACATGATAACTGCTGCCTATATGGAGAAGCTGAATGGTTTATCTCATGCCTAATCTTTTCATAGTCTTCCATCGTATTTTTTATTGTTTCTTGAATTTTATTAACGCGTTGTTCAACATTGATCATTTCTGGTAGTTTAATATTTTTCACAATACTGGTAAGTTTAACATTGGTCTCTGCTTCGATCTTCTTTATGAATGTATTTAGTACCTTCAATTTTTGTTCAAGCTGCATAATATTACATGGATGGATATTTTTCATCTTTTCGATTGCATTTGATGCTGCATTTAGTTCTTCAAATATAACATTTTGAACCTTTGATTTTTTATCAATGTATTGCTCGCAAGCCTGCACAATGCGAATCCGTTCTGCAGCATGAATAGTCATAATAGTTTCGATTTTCCACGTTTTCCAATTATCTAATTCCGCTAAAGCTTTAATCTTCATTTCATTGATAGTTAAATGATTATTTGACTCTGCTTTTTGATTATTGATTTGATCGATTATTTCATTAAACCGCATACGAACAAGTTGTTGATGTTCAATGATATGTTCAAGACAAAGATCAAGAGAACAATGTGGACACTTTGAATAACTTTGAGCAGTGCAAAGTGGGATTATATCATGTTGGCAGTGAATATCGTTTTTAGACATAATAATAATATCTAAAATATTCTAATCATTATATAGACATATTACTCAGGAAAAAGCTAAACTATTGTACTCTCGTGGATGGCCTTAATATCGAAAATATTTTATTTGAAATAACTAGGAATCTCATGGGTCCAATGCCGATACTCGGATTTGATTGGATGCCAGTAAATTCTGGTAGGATTCCATTGGCTTTCGTCGAATTCTGATAAAGCCGATGGCATCCATACTACATAGCCCACCGATGCTCATATCAACCATAAAAGACAAAACCACAAAACAATCAAAATCAACATCAATAAAAGCATTTCTGCCAACAAACTTCTCCCTTTGAATTAAAGATTCTGGTATGTACATATTTTTCTTTTCTATACTAGTAACAAAAATAAAGTTCTTCTTCTCATCACGTTTTCCATTTTTTTTACTACAAACATTTTTTGAACTATAACACAGTTAAAACTAACTAATGAGACCTTTAGTAGGATCGAAATTTGGATCTCGATATACTGTACGCACACTCTCAATCTTCATATTAATCTTATCTTCGAGGTGGCTAAACATAGAAAATCGTTTTAGTCATTTATTTATTCTAAATAGTTCAGTATGTTGATTCATCAAAAGAACAGTTAATAATATCAAACCACATATAAAATCGATCCAATGATGAACATTGAATATTTAAAACTCCGTATGAGAAGTTGAATGTTTTTCTCCAGAATTTATTCCATAATAAGCATGAAAATCAGGAACAATATAACATGAAATGATTGGATGACGTATTGAATGTAAACTTTTTTGACCATCTTTAATCATCACAATACACGAAGATAATTTTTGTTTATTAATCTGTTCTTGTTTTTCAAGACCATCCTTAAACGATGGAATCATTTTTTCAATATATCCATCACGATCATCATGATAAACAAAAAGAAATTGAACCTTATATTTACTGCTAACAAGAGACAATCCATGACTATAAATACTTGTATTAGGATTTAGTAATTTATCAAACATTCGAACAGATGCACTGTTGATGAAGTATTCAATATTTGATATAGTAGATGACGGGATTTTCGCAGAACACCAGAACCAAAACCAACAGTTCTTTTGTTTTGTTGTATAACTGAAGAATAACGTAAGAAATCTGTCTGGAATACGAACGTAAACAAATCTTTCCCAAGTTCCACCTTCCTGGAATGTTCCTTGGTGTGTAAAATCGAATTGTTTTTCTATTAAATTGCGATAAGATGTATCATATTTAATAACTTTGAAATTCGTTTCGAAATGTTGTTCAATCACGTTATTAGATGGTAATTCATTCCACAAAATTGCACGTATTGCATTTATTTCAACAGATATGTGATCTTTAATATAATTATTAAGTGCTTGGTCTAAATTTATAATCAAACTTGGTAATACTTGGGAATTGTCTATTTGGTTCAGAAGGCGAATTTCTTTTGCAGTTAGTTCTGTTAATGTTACTGATGTGACGAAAGTGCTGATGCATAGAAAAAGATAATACAAAAATCGTGTTGACCACATTATTTATTTTTGTTAACTGTAATTTATTTGAAAAGAAAAGCCGGTTAAAATAGGCTGAGATTCGATTTATCTCTCTTGGAAATTTCATTGATATGACATATATTGGACTTTTCCTCTTAATGTATTTGTCGCATCCTTAATTATTCCTTTCTTTCGAACAATGTTTTATCATAAATAAATTCTACAACTTATTTTGTCATTGTTATGGCATGTATTTATGACGTATCATAGAATACTATATTAATGGAATAATCCATAATGTTCATTCATTCTTTCTTTCTTTTCTTGCATATATATGATGTCATCTATATCTATATATGTATCTCTTTTCTTTCGTTCTATCAGATATCTTTCTTAGTATATTCTCTTGGTTTTTTTTCTTTATTGTCACCTATTGGTATATTCCACCTTGTGCGTAAAAGGTGGTGTAAAACCGCTTTAGTTTTTTGTTTATAAATAAAAACAATATATATACAACAACGATTCAAGGATCTAATAGTCATAATTCATTTTATCAATATTTTTGCTGTTTTGTGAGAGATTCAATGTATAGAAGAAGCATCTTGTTGGTAATAATATCTCTTAGTATAACAGTTTACACAGCAGAGAATAACCTGGAAATCACTTCTGCTTATCCATTAGGACTACATATGATGAATCTTGAATCAGAACTTAAACCGGTTACTGCTGAATCAAGTTATATTCGAGTTATTGTTTGGGATGCAATACCGAACAGCGAAGATATACAAGATCATTTTAATAAATTTAATTTATTGCAATTAAAACAGAAACAACTTAGGGGTGAGAAATTAGATATTATTGAGATAAATGAAACCACTTACGAACGATTTCTATATGCTTATTTTTCTGACCAACAACGGACTGTCACGATTTTTATCAAGGTCAATTTTAACAGTAAAAGGGATTCATATTCGATGAAAAACTTCATTGAAAGAGTCCATACGGCATTGAAAAAACATGGTTTAAATGACAACGATGTGATTGTACATGACCAAATTCGTTCAAATAATTCAACTTCATGGAATACATGTATCACTTTGACTATAGTTATTATAACTTTGTTATTAATTACTAATTGGAAAAACATTCGTCGACTTTTGCCTTCTTTTTACAATAAAATTAAGAATATGGATTGTGTGAATTACAACAGAAAGAAACATTTGAAAGAACTTCCAGAGCACAAAGAAAAATTTACAAATCAACAACAATCATTTATTCCATATCATCCTGATTTGGCTATGACTTTTTACAACAAGGGTCGCATGTATGAAAATATGAATAATCATCTAGAAGCTATTTCATATTATAAAGAAGTTCTTGCAATCCAAAACATGCAATTTCCTCCAAATTATCCTCGTTTGGCTATGACTTATTACAAAATCGGTATCATGTATGAAAATATGAATAAACATCGCGATGCTGTTTTATTTTTTGAACATGCTATACAATTTTCAGAACGATCCTTACCAGAAAGTTATCCGAACCTAGCAGATTATAGAAATAGTCTTGAACGTGCAAAAAAGAAATTATAACTTGTATGTGTTGTTTTTCTTCTATATTAAAGAGAAAATTATTCAATAAATACAGAAACTTTATGTTTCGAACATTACGAAAGGAGTGAAATGAGCACTAAATTTGAGAAGCAGCTTGAAAATTATCGAATATATCTTAAATCAGTTGAAATTATAACGTAAATGCACTTATTTAATCAATTATAATTAGCTTAAGGTAGATACAAAGGGAACCAAAACCATGAGGTTGAGGGTAGGTATGAGTTTACAGAGAATTAGATTCAAAGCATCATACGATCGTGATTCCGACAGTTGCTGGAGATGTCAATCGGCAAGTATCTTTAGACGCTATAACTGCATAATAACTTGTCATATACAATATGGAAGTCGGAAGACTACGATACTAATTGTATGAAGACGTAGTTAGTACATAAGCAAAGGATACGTTTGCAAATGAGAAAAATAATTCAAAGCGTCCGTTCAGCTAGAGTATCATAGCTTCTGTATTTTGAACATTACAACTTAGCAACACTGAATAGAAATAAGATATTGTCTAAAATATACATTCTTATTCACTTCACTGATTGAAGTATACTTATGATTTTCAAAAAATAAAAAATAAATAAAAATATTTGTAAATATATTTTAATTGTAAAATAAATACAAAAGGTAATATTATACAATAAATAATCATAAAAACAAAAGGATTATGTTTCAAAACGAATACTATTTCTATTTACATATAATGATTCTGTACCTATTGGATCATTTGATGATATTAATGTTTTATAATTTACTATATGTGATTCCGAACTAATTTCATCATCAATAGATGAAAATATTGTAGATTTTTCTTCAAATTCTCTTAATATTTTCATAAGTTCATTAAATGTTGGTCGATCTTCACTAATTTCTTTCCAACATAAACACATTAAATTATAAAATTTTTTTGGACAATTTATTGGACATGTTAATAAATTTCTATCACGTATCATTTCAATAACTTCTGGATTTGTTTTACCATAATATGGTTGTATACCATATGAAAACATTTCCCATAATAATACACCAAATGACCAAACATCAGACATTTCAGAATAAATACCTGATAATAATGATTCAATTGACATCCATCGTACAGGTAAAAAATGATTTGCTATTTTATAATAATCTAAATGATATTTTTCTTGATAACAACCAATATTTGTTATTTTAATATTCAAATTTTCAGATATAAGAATATTTTTTGTTGATAAATCTTTATGAAGAAATTTTTTTTCTGATAAATATATCATACCAGATACAATTTGTATTGATATATAAAGAAATTTATTTAAAGAAATTATTTTTAAATGTTGACAAATTAAATATTCATGTAAATTATCATTATTTAAATATTCATATATTGTTAATGAATATGAATTTTGTGGTTGATTACATATACCAATAAGACAAGATATATTTATATGATAAATATGAGAAAAAACTAAAAGATAAAAAAAATTTATTTAATATAAAATACTTTGAAATTGATAGTAAAATATTTCCGAATGAAAAAGTGGATCCGAATATGTTTAAAGAAAAAAGGATCATTTTAATTTTACATTAGCTACATCTTAAAGAGAAATAAAGGAAATATTTATATTTTATACTTTCAATTTCTCGTAAATAATCTTGTTTAACATTTTCATTTTGTAATGTTTTAATGATACATTTATTTTTCGTATCAATTAATTCACCAATATATATTTGACCAAATTCTCCTAAATGAAAATTTTAATTTATTTATTTATTTATTTATAATTTATCCTTTTTTACCTTGACCAATTTCTTGTAAAAAATAAATATTTCGAAATGATATTTCACATAATGAATTATTATTTAAAGTAAAATATTTTTGTTTAGGTTTATATTCATTTCTATTTAATGTTTGACGATGATATGTATTAGTTAAATTTGTATTCGTTGATGATGATGATGATGATATTATATTATGATGATGTAAAAGATGTGAAGATTTTTCTATTGGTGTTAATGTTGATGTATATGAAGATAAATCATTTTTATTTATTCGATTAGAATAACAATAATACATAAATAATGTTAATAGACAGATAAAAGTAATAAGTATAAATGTGCTTAATAAAATAATAGGAAGTGAATCAGATGAGAATAGACGTTGAATAATTGAAAAAGTATCGGATGATGATGATGAAACTAAAAGAAAGAATTTTAAATTTTTATATATTGATTTTCTTTTTAAGCAATAAAATTAGTTTGTATGTAAACAACGAGTACGGTCTATATAGTTATCTCCATCAGTGCTATTATTGTCAAAATTTTTATACCGATTAGTTTTTAATAAAGCAAATAATAAAATGATAGAAATTTATCATAATTGCATGTTTGAAAGATATTAAGAGTTTCTATTGATATAATAGTTTATTGAGAATATAAATGAAACGAGTATGTGGATAATGGACTCATGTAATTCATGCAAAAAGGATAAGAGACGTATATATTGCAATAACTAATCATTATTCATGATCGTTTAGAACTTATTTTTAATCTCGAGATTGACAGATATATATCACTTTCTATTATCGGATGTAGCATTAAAATAAAAATATTCGGTCAATTGTAAATAGTTCGTTACAGATAAATGTTAGAATCGTGATTCTTCTGTAAAAGATGCACCATAAAAAGTTTTACAAAAATTATTAGAATAAAGTCCTATTGATTTGTTGTGATAATATCTCTGATACTCAAAATGAACAAGTCATATGATGATACAATATTCCATCGTATTTAATATAGTAACAATATTTGGAAACCTTTTTTGTTTTATATTATGAATTTGCTCTTACAGTAACAATTTCCATCTTTATACTGCATTCAGAACATCATATAATGCTGGTTGATAGTAGAAATTTTGATGTTGATACCTTTTATTTTTATGTTAACGTGATTAAAACAAAAAATCTTATCGACACAATTCTGTTAAGCTAAAATGTGGAATTTACATGTTTTTTCCGTCTCATTAAATTAACACAAAAACATTTCTAATGAATAACAATCTAACAGATGATGGTTGCTTTTTATAGACAATTTCTATTAGTTTTGTCTACATTTCGAACTAATTTTGTTTTCTTTTATATTTTTGCAGGCGCTCTATTTGTATTTGTCTTGTTATTATTCATTTCAATAGTTTCGTTTGTCTTGATTAGTATTATTTTTAGTATTTCAACCATTAATTTAACTGACAAATAAGACTATTGTACATATCTATTATATATACAGCAAGTCTCAATGCACTATTGTCTATCTCAATAAATTCGAAAATATTCATATTTACGATCTCAGACAGTTAGAAGACAATCCATTCATGATTCTTGTGCTAGGTATATAACGGCTATAGTGGATCAATACCTTTTAAGCCGTCATTCTTAATATCTATCGCATCACTGTTTATCAAAGCAAAAATCAGAAGCTTTGTTATTTATAATATTTAAATTTCGAGGAAAACATTAGAACATTGTCAATCTTATTATTTTTGCGATTGCTAAGTTAGTAAAATGTATTATGAATTTACCTTTTCGATGTTGATCAATTTCAATACAAGATTCATCATCACTTGATGGTGGTAAATTCTCACATGTTGGTATATTATGTGAAACTTGAACTATTAATATGATTTTATGTATAAAATATAATATTTCTTTTTTTTAAACTTACAATTTAAATAAGTTTGTTGTTGTTGATTAAAAAATTCTTTTATACAAGTATTATTTTGAAAATGATAACATGATTTTCGACATATTGATCGAATAAATATTCGATTATTATCACAAATAGGATAAACAAATAAACAAATCATTGGTAATAAAAATTCTTGACATTTATCCGTTAAAAATTTCATATTATCAATTAAATTTTTTTCAATATCTTTTTGATTTTTTGTTATTACAGATATATATTTTGATTTAAGATAAATTTTACAAATATTTCCTGTATATATTTCACATTTTAATTTTTCTATTAATTCTTCATTATTTGAGAAAATTTCAGGTTGAAATTCAATTGATGGTAATCTAAAATACATTTATTTCAATATGAAACATAACAAAAAACCAAAATTATTTACAAATCATCATTTGAATCAATTGAATCAATATCTAAAATGATTATAAAAATTAAATATTGTAAAATAATAAAAGAAGAATTTTCAATACTTGAACTCTTAACTCGAACAAATCCTGTTGATGTTAATGTTTGAAAACTATTTGATACTTCACATGTATAAAAACCAGCTTGTGATTCTTTTAAATTTTTTAAATAAATACTAAATAGAATCAATTTCCTATTTTGTTTATTTCAGTAAAGAATTTTTAATTACCTTGATAGAAATAAATTGTTATTGATTATAAAATTACTTTTATCAAGTGGATTATTATATCTATACCAATTAAATGTAACAGGATATAAAGATTTAACTTGACATTCTAAAATAACTGTTTCACCATCATTTTCTGTTATATTTTTTAATTTTTTTATCCATTTTATATTTATTGATTTCGTACTAAAATACAAAAAAAAGACAAGAATAAATATAAAATACATTCCGATCATTAGTTATTATTTTTTGATCAACAATTGATAAGATCTTGTCATCATTAATAATGATATTTTATCAAGGTAACTTATCAATAATCTATATCTCAAACAATTCATTATCTAACTGATATGTTATACCTAAGAATTGTTGATGAAGTCGATTGATTGACAAGCATATGTGTTATTGGTACTTGATGTTGATTATTATTGTCATTGATCGATGACAGATTGCATGGTGACAACAGTTTCATCAATAAAATAAAAAATGCTAAAGAATAAAAATAGAAGGATTATTTTGTAGATTATTAATTTTACAGAAAAAAAAAATACACTTGACATATGAAATATTACATCTGATCAACACATCGTAAATATTTTTCCTTTTTCTTATTGTGACAACAAGAATATGAAGAATCTTATGACTTGTAACATACTCATTTTTATATAGATAATATATAACAAAAAAAAAGCCTACATTTCTATCAGACTTACTATATAGATTGATATGCATTAATATTGAATTATATAGAAAGTTTTTTTATCGTGATTAATTGATTATTAAATCTAAAATATAAATAAATTGATTGAAATTATTCATATATATATATACATATCGACGATTGTCAGCAATGTATGATGTGACGCTTCATACTTTCTGTAACATGCTATAACTGCAAGTATTATTATCAATGATATATGAATCGTTTCTCTTTCTCTGTTTTTTTTTTCTTTTCTTCCTATGTACAATTCCTATGTATAAGGTCATTTTGTCAAAGTAACACGAAGAAAAGGATGGAAAAGAACGAATATATATACATATATTTTTTTTTTACATTAAATCTTATTATAATACATGAATGAATCAATAAATTTTTATAACAATACATTCACTAATCATAGTCCAAAAAAAAGAAGAAGAAAATGTTGGTTCAGAATTAATTATAACAGACATGTCTATGATCCATAAAAGAACATTAATGTCGGTTTACTTTTTATCTTTTACTAACATAGACATATACACATGTTGATTCGACTATGTTTATATATGAACATTATTAACACTTGTCAAACTCGAAATAGAATGATTAAAGTATAAGTAAACATTTTATATCGAATATAGCCGTAAGAATAAATCATATGCCAATTCTATTCTTTCATTTTTATAATTAATACTATTGACCTTCAAATTTTTTTTCAAACTCAATTGTAGAAGATTGATTTAAACCAGCCGGTTTATTTGAATATTGTTAAATATTCAATGAATATATGTATAAGAGAGAAATAATTTCATTCATTAAATGTAGTAAATATATGCATGTTCTTAGTTCAATTTATCATATGTATAGCATGTCATATTATAATCTATTCTCAATATAAGAGAAAGGTCGAATAAGAAACAAAAAATAAGTTCATATGTTCAAACAATATATTATTTATGATATGACAAAAGAATAGAATCTATTTAACCTTGTAATATGATGATATATTAGTGATATTGAATCTTTTTATCTATATATCATATAGAGATGAACAAGCTAATCAGTGGTTATTATAGTTATATAAATCGATTTATTTTTTTTTGAAAATTTTTTTCTAAAATATTTGGAACCTATTGGTAGAATACTGTTAAATTGAACATATTTTTATACGAAGAATGACAAGTATATTATATAAATCATTTGCTTATGTCAAAGAAAACGAGATATTTGACATTGATTGACATTGTTGATTGTTATATTATGTGTGTAACTTATGAATAAAAAGACGATTTCTCAGCAATTGTGTCTAAACAAATGAATGATATGAAAAACTAATAGTAATTTTCTTTTTTTTTTTTTGTAATCTCTTGAGAATTAAAATAACAGATGTCAACTTATGTAATATGAATAATATTGATAATGAATTAAGTATTTATATTATTTTGTTTTTTATCATTTCGACAGACAGCTACATGAAGAAAATCTTCATATGATACATATTCTTGATTATTATTCGTATTTGCTAAATCAATCATTTGATGTAATTCAAAATCATTAATTAAATTTTTCAAATATTTTTCATTTATTATTTTTAAATCATTAAATGTAATAATTCCATCTTGATTATAATCAAATAAATTAAATGCTTGTCGAATTTCTTGATTTGTTTCATTTGGATACATATTATTTGAAATAATATTAACAAATTCATAAAAATCTATTGTACCAGAATTATCAATATCAATTTCACGCATTAAATCAATCATATCGGATTCAGTTGGGATTTGATCAACTGCTTTCATAATAGATATAAGAGTTTGAGGTGTTAATTGTTCTTAAACAAAAAAGAAGAAAAAGAAAAAAAAATTAATTTTTAGTTTTTCTTTTTATTTAACCTTGATTATCTTTATCAAACATATTAAATAATTCTCGAAATTCTGATAATTGTTCATCAGTAAATTTTTCTAATATTGTTCGTTGTGTACGTTCAGTTATATCATTTAATCTATTTGTTATTTGCTTTTTACTACTACGATATCCGTTTATATTACCTTCATTTTTTCCTAATTTTGGAGGCATATATTTATATGTAATCACTTAAATAAATATATTTAATGTTCATTGAATATTTATAAAACAAAAATACGTTAATAATTCGAATTGGAAAATAAAAAAAAAGAATTTTAAAGCGCGTTTAACTAGAAACATAAGAAGAAAATGGTTCATTTTACAATCAATCGTAGTGAAGCCTCACCTGATTTCGGACTGAATATTGCTATTTTTTATTATTAGGATTTGTTATGTTAAGCATTTGACATATCTAAATATATGTCAGAATATATATCTATGTTACAGTGAGATTTGCCTGTTTCTGGTTTTTTATTCTATTTTATTATCGTACAGGAAGCACGTTGGTGAACTTAGCGGCAGATTCGAGTTTTTCCACCGAACATTCGCTGGAAAAACTCGAATCTACCGCTAAGTTCACCAACGTGTCAATGATAGAGAACAAGTAATCGAGAAAGAAAAAGTTTTCCTCAATTTAAAACTACACATATTCTAAATGCTGGTCAAAGATCTTTCCGATATGACATACAGTCAACGCGCACTCGTTCCATCTTGGAAGAAAAAATAACTTTAGGACAAATGAAATTCTCGAGGCGCCATTACACATTCGCATACAATCATGCTCATCTTAAGCATGAACGATAAACTTGTAAGATCAGTACTTATATGTCTACAGGAGCCGTCAGGAAGTTAGGTCCACGAATATTACAAACAATGTATCAAGCACGAAATATTCACGTCACATACGGTAAATCCGTGAAACTCACAAAGTATTATATTAAATATTGGGCAAAAGAAGTTTTGCGACTATCTATTTAAGAAAATTACCAATTATTGATCGATTCTTGGTCAGGATAGACCGATCCCACAAATATTGAGGAAGTATTCAGTGAAAACATACAATGTTAACTTTTACAACTATCACCTAAGACAACAGAGAACATTCACCCTTTCGATAAATACTCCTTCAGACAATGGAAATATTTCTATCAAAGATGTCTCGATTATGCAGCACTTAATCGACTCAATATTGTCCTAAGATTGAGAGATAATATTTTGAAACTAGATTCTCTAATCCTCAATCAACTTTCTTCAGATCGTTTTCGTTCGATGATCGAGTATGCTTGGTACTCCCGTGAATATACGAAACAAAAATTCAGATAATTTCAAAATGTTCTTGATGTTTATTTTTCGTTCGATGTAGATGGATGTTCCATCACTAGTTGTGACGAGGAAAAGAATATCTATAGCTAACTCATCTAATAATAAAAGTTCAGATATAAAATCATCTTTTCCAACAATTAAAACCAACATTAAATTTCCCCAGAGAAAATTTTTGAATACATTCATTTTTGTTCAATCATTGCACAATTAATACTTAAATAAATAATCGACTATTCTACGTTCTTTTTTTTTTATAAAATTTAATCTAAATTAAAATAACATACTATGTTCTTTATTTTTTCTCAACTAACTGAAAAAAAAGAAACTTCATTTACAAAAAAAATAAACACATACAAGTTTAACTATCAAAAAAAAAAACATTAAAACCATACAAAAAAATTTATTTTCGTGCAATACCCGATACATGAGGACGTAAAAGAAATGGAATACCATGTGCAACAAATATATATTGTGTTGTACCACCACTAAAATGTCCTTGTTCAATATATTCAGGAATATTTCTTATTAAAGAAATACCAAATAAAAAATGATATATTGGTGAACAAAGATATTGAATAAAAGCAAAGAAAATATTCGATGAACGAATATTTTCTATATAAAGAAAAATACCACCCTAAATAAATGAGAAAAAAAATATATATATATATTTTATCTAAAATTCTGAATTTACAGGTTTAAGAATTCGACGAATTTCACGTAAAACTTGTTCAACATCTTTACAAGAAGATAATGTTAAAGTTGAAACAACAGCATCAACTTGATTATCTCGTATAACTATATATAAATAAATATAGATTAAAATTCTTCTTCTTCTGTTTTTTTTTTTTTATTTCTTACCAGAAATATTTTCTGCATTACCTACTAATAATTCTCTACATTTAACATGTGGATTTTCTCGAAGTGTTTGTGTTAAATCTTTTTCAAATTCTCTTATTGGTTCAACACAAATAACTTCAACAACTAATTTTTAAAGAAGAAAAAAAACAAAAAGAAAATAAAATTTTTATTTATACAAAAAAAATATTTTACGATGTCGAGGATAATAAGACATATTAGCACCATGTGCAGCACCAATTTCTACAACTTGAATTTTTCTTCCTTCTTCTCTAGTTTTACAATTTTTTAATTCATTAAAAAGTTTCTCTTTTTCTAAATGAAGTGCTCGATTATATCGATGTGAAAAATTCATTGTCGATGATATATAATAACGTCTATAAGATCCTGGTAAATATTTATAAAGTGTATAGGAACCAATACATGCAATAATTATTGTTCCTATTTGTGACCATGGCCAATAACGATATTCTTTTTGAAATGGTGAAAATATATTTGATATAAGATTACGTATTGTTTCTGATAATGTTAAAGATTTTTCAATAATAAGTGGCTGAGAAAATGAATGAATATTCGTTGTTGACATCTAAAATACAAATGTTTATTGTTTTTTTTTTGATTTATATTAAAAAGAAAAAGGTTAAATAGCTGGACTAAATAAATACATTTAAAAATAAATAAATAAATTCACTTTTCAAAAAGCTTATTAAATGTTGGTCCAATTTCTTTTAATATATCCGCACTTATCATTGAACGTCCAAGTTTACTATATACTGTTTGACTTGAAGTACGAATAAGTGTTGATGCAGCATAACTAGCAACTTGTGCTGGTGTTACTTTAGATAAATAAATTTGTCTTTCAATAGGTTTTGGTGATTTATCTGGACTTGTTGGTTGTTGTCCTTCAACTTTATCACGACTTCTTATTGACCAATAATATGAAGCAATTAAAGCTCCGGATAATAAATCACCTTGACCACCACAACGTCTTGGTGAACCATCAATACCACATTGAATTGGTTCTTGATTATTTGGTGAAGATATTGTATCAAAATGTCCTTTCATAAGTATATTAACATGAAGTGTATCAGCTAAATTTTGTGCTAATTTTCTTTTATCTTTTTCATTTTTTTGTTCATCAGATTTAACACCAGTTGTTTTTTCATATAAACGTTCAAATTCTGCAACATTTGGTGTTAATATACAATTTTCATAATTATTAATAATATCAGGTTTTTCTGTTATTAAATGAAGACCATCAGCATCAATAACTAATGGTATTGGTTTATCTTGTTTACGTAATATACCAATTAATTGTTCAACATTTGATAAAATTGTTTTATCTCGTCCTAAACCAGGACCTATAACTAATGCATGTAAACGTGGTAACCATTTATTCATATCATCTGTAAATGATGATGAATCCTAAATAAATCAATTTAACAAAATCTCTTCAAAACGTATATATATATGCTCAACATACAAGAATTGGATGTACAATAAGATCAGGTGAATAACATTTTATTGGTATAGCAGCATTTTTTGTACAAAAAACATGAACTAAATCAACACCTGTTCGAAATGCTGCCATACTTGTAAATATAGGTGCACCTGTATATTCTTCACTTCCACCAACAACACCAATACGACCAGCTTCACCTTTATGTGCATCAAATAAAAGTGGTGGAATGACTTTTTTAAATGATTGTAATAATTGTACGTGTTGAGAACCTAATGCCATCTGGAATATTATAGACAATGAACAAAAAAAGCATACGTATACACACACACAAACAAACCTAATATCTTCTTATCTTTTATTTAAGAATTATTTTTTTCATAAACAATAGGGAAAAAAAAAGAAGACGAAGGACCGGGCTTGTTATTTATTCAAATAGAAAAATAATGAACGGAAAAGAAAGTACGAATGCCGTAATCACGGGGCATATGAAATTTAACATAGAAAATTCACAAACATGTTGATTATTCGCTCGAACAGCACTTTTTACAAGTCCCTGTAATTGAGCAAAACAGAAACAAACAAACATTTCACTGTTCTAAGAAAAGATAATCAGTATATTTTAGTAAGAATAAGGAACAGTACAATTGCATAAAAAAATACAGAAGATATATAGAATGAGAGAAAAAAAAAGAAACTCATCAAACAAAAGAAGAAGAAAAACAAAATATGATTGTATCGCTGTTTTTATATTTAATTAGCAACCAATTTGTACACTTGATATTGTGGACCACCTGTATCAATCGTAGCAATTTCAAAAACAAAAGCAAGACAAAGTAAAAGTCGTTCGGGATTATCTAGACATTTGATCACTTGAAGAACAGTAAAATTCTAAAATAAAAAAAAACAACATTTATTCTATATTTTTAATAGTAAAAACTATTATTTTAGTCTATTTACGTTTGAAAGAAGGAAGGAAGAACTGTTTCGAAATTCATCAAAATGAAAAAATCTTTAGTTTAAATCGAATTTAACTTGTAATGATTGATTCATTTTTCAAGGTAATAATTAATACATTCAGTATGATTCGAGATCATCAAAAAATGCAAGATTAAAATTTAAAGCTACAATCTATTCCAAAAAAATTTGGTGACTAATCATAAAGTAACATTAGAGTAGTCTATTTGCCTGAAGGATGGCTTGTTTTTCAGTACAGGATGACATTATTTTTATTTTCAAGAAGAACAGAACGCGATCAAAGTACCCTATAGACATTTCTTTTTTAAACAAATATATTCCTAGTCTTATAAAAAATTTTTCTATATAATTTCAACATAATAAATAATGAATTAATTTGTTTTCGTACCTCTAATACACTATTCATCATATAAGAATTTGGAAGAGAACGAAGTTTTTGTATAAATTGTACCATATAATCACATAATGATGAACGATCAAAATGATGTATATATTGATCATATTGATCACGTTGTGGATGTTCACTTATTTCAACTTTTTCTAAAACATTTTTACCAAATGAGCATAAACGTGTTGATATTTGTATTGGTCGATTTGAGCAACTTGTATATATATATGATGTAAAAAATGATTCATCACGAATATTTATTGTTGGTGATAATGATACATCAGCCCAAAATTTAATTAAATAAAATGATCTATCAGAATTATGTTGAAATAAATCTTTTAAACCATCATTACGTGGAAATTTATCAAATATTTGTTCAATTGATATTGTTTCAAATGTTTGAAGATTTTTAATTTGTATATCATTTGTATGTAAACGAACTAAATCATGTTTATGAATAGAATATGTTTCTGATGTTGGGTAAATTAATGATGGATGTGCAGGATTTATTGATCGTTTTATTTCAACAAATACATTTATATTATAAAGACGAAGATTTTCATCACCAATAATAGCTGATGGAGATATTGATGAATTTGTTATTATTAAACCTTGAGAACCTGTTGAACCGGACGATAATGGTGATGATGATGATGCATTCGATGAACATCGAGATCGACCAATATCATGAGTATAGACAGTAGGAGAAGCTAAAAGAAAATATCTTATTGAATTTCTTTTAGATTAAAAAATACGTCATTAAGAATTGATATTGTATAAATAAGAAAAATTATTTACTTGGTATATTAATATGTGGAATAGTATTATTTATAATATTTGGTATTGTATTATTTAATGTAATAGTTTTCGTTGTAGATTTTTTTTTAATTGGTGTTTGTGATGATAAAATAAATTCATCTTTAGTTTTAAATTGTTCGAGATTTGTTTGTGATGTTTGAATAGGTTTTATTGTATGGTGATTATATGGAATTGGTTGAAGGAGATTCTTAATAGGACTAGTTGATTTTGGTTGTTTTTGTTCATCATTATCATCAGAAAATGAATCATTATCTGTATTCATTTGTTCATTATTCATTGAAACAATTTCAGCTGATGTATATTGTTTTAATCTATCAAGTATAATTTGTTGTGCAGCTTTATCATTACGTAATAATTGGATTTCTTTTGAACGACGTTTAGCAAGAACTTGTAAATGTGATGATACTTGTTTACGTGTACGTGTTTTACCTGTACGAATTTTAATATAACGTGCAACTAATTCATTTCTTCCATACATTTTTCCTTCTTCAGTTAATATTATTTTTCGTCGTCCACATGGTGGATAAATAGCAAGTGCTTCAAGAAAACTTTGTTCAATATCAGCACTCCATATACCTTCAGCTTCATCGACCATTCCATTATTTATTATTGTTGAAGTTGTTGTTGATGATGATGGTGGTGGTGGTGGTATTATAGGTTTATTATCTATCTCGGTTTTCTCCATAGCTATTTTTTAAAATAGTTTATATACATCTAGAAATACTGAATGATAAATGATTGATTAAGAGTTAAAGATATATTAATAATTATTTTTTTTTTTTGTTTTATTTAGAGAACACAAACAAACGAAAACGACAAACAAATGTATTTTTATTTTTTACAAATAATGTATATTTAATAATAAAGTGGATTATAAGTTATCCAATGAGCTTTATTTTTTTCTTTCTTTTTAGCAGCATCACTTGTTGTAAATAATGATTTATATAAATCTGATTTAGTTGGATCTTGTTGAATTGATGTTTTACCATTGATTAATTTACTTGTTGTTGCTGTTGCTGTTGCTGTTGCTGATGATGATGGAATATCACTTTTTGATGATATCGGTTCTAAAATAAAAGAAATATTATTAATTCATTTTTTTAAAGAACCATTGAAAATGTATAGTTTAGAAATTCTATTTACCAGTTTTTGTTTTCTTTACATCTGTTTGTTTTTCATCAATTTCAGGTAATTTTCGTTTAGTTGAACCAGGTTTTTTTTGATTTACAATTAATCGTTGTCGTCTTTGTTCCATTAAATCTAGATCTTCATTTTCAGGATTAAGTATAATAATATCATCATTTGATGAATATTCTTTTGCACATTTTGGACATGAATATTTTTCATTTGTTGTATTATTAGTATTATTAATTGATCGAAGTGCTCGATCAGATAAAACACAACCACATGTCCATATAGCACAAAATTTATATTTACCATTCATTTCTAAACCAGTTAATGGACATATAAATGGTGATGAATAAACATCTAAATATTCATTTCCTAAATCATTATGATTAGATTTAAATGATGGATTTTCTGTTAATTGTAATTCTTTAACATCTTTTAATTTTTTAATATATGATGGTCCATGTTCAAATTGCATACGATCAAGTAAATATTCTAAAATAGCATCTTTATTATATAAAAGACCATATAAATCAACAACAACAGGTTGTTTAAGTGTATCATGTTTTAATGTACAATGACGCCATTTAGCCATATTAGAAGCATCTTTATCTTTAACTTCGGCTTTTTTCTTTTGACGAACAAGTTCATCACGTCTTGGTATTGTTCCACCATCGCATCCCATATTGAATGTATTTAATACCAAAAATGAAAAGAAGAAGAAGAAGAAGAAGAAAAAGAATAAAATGTAATAATTTTTAATGAGTCAATATAATTATATTTCATTGGTTTCATTAAAGAATTTTTTTTATCTCTATTAATAATATATCTAGCGACATTAACACATTTATGCAGATATTATATTGACAAGATGAATCATATTTATTTTTTATTGTTTGTTTGTTCTTCTCGTAAATTCTATTTCGAAATAAAAATTAAAAAAAAAAAAATCAAAAAAGAATTTTTTTTTTCTTTTTCAATTTAATATGCCTGCATGTCCTCGTGATAATCAATATTCATCATTACCACCACCTGGTTTTAGTGATGATAAATCAAAATTAAAACGTGTACAATTAATTGAATTATTAGGAAAAATTCTTGATAAATGTCAAAATGATTTACAATTTATTGAACAACAACCAAAACAAGTAGATTTATTATTTTCTACTGCACAATATACACTTTTATCAACATCAATATCAAATAGTGATAAACAAGATTTTCTTAATAATATTATTAAAATTGCACAAGATTTATCAAGAAATGATAATGAAATTAATAATGAAGAAATTGTTTCATCTATTGATTCGAGTAAATAAATTTTATTAATAAAATAATAATTATTATTATTATTATTTATTTAGATTCATCATTAAATGAAAATAAACATTTAACATCAAGTATTCTTCCATCTGATACATTAAATAATAATAATATAGATGGTGATTTTTCACTTGAAGATCTTGCTTTTGAATATCTTCAAAATGAACCATCACCACCATTATCATTAAATGATAAAACAGGAGAAACTGATATAACACTTGATGATTCACAAAAAACTTCTCTTTCACCATTATCTTCAACACCACCAATAAATATTTTATCAAATCTTATTTTTCCAACACCATCAAATGATTCTATTATAATTAAAACACCAATTGAATCAATACTTTTTTCTAATCGTTTATCATCAAATGATGCTGCTGATGATGCTGATTGTATTTGGAAACAAGAATCAAGTTTATTTGGTCAAATGTTTTGTTCAAAAACAGATAAAATTTCATTAAAACCAACAAAACATATATCAACTTGTTTACTTGATCATTCACTTTATGAACGTTTAACACGTCTTATTAATCTATTACCTAAACAGTGTATTCGTAACAGTAATCAACAATTACCTTTTCGACATAATACACAACATCAACAACAATCTCGACCACCACGTTCGAATAATGATAATCGACGTTCAATAAATCGACCATCTTTTCAACAAAATTCATCACAAGTACAAAATATGCAACGTTTTCCACAATCACAAAATTCTCGTCAATATACAAATCTAAATTATCCAAATCAACAAGGACATTTTGTTGATCGAAGACAACAACAACAACAACAAAATAGATATCCTCCTCCATCAAATTTTGTACAGAATACTGGTGATTATCAACAACAAAAAGGTTCATCTAAAAATAATTCTTATGCTAATTCTGGAAATGTACATCATCATCAACAACAAAAGAAAAAACCGAACACAAATAATAATCAGCGAAATACAAAGAAACCTACCGGTGGTGGCGGTGGTGGTGGTGGTGGTGGTGGTGGTGGTAAGCCTTTACATATTTTTTTCTCTTTTAATTTAGTTTTCTTTTATACTTGATAGGTAATAAATCAACTAATGAAAAATCCGGTGCATCTGCTTCTGGTCCAAATTGAGATTCTAAATAGATGATAAATGAATTTACTATATAGACTATAAAAACCAAGTATTGATTGACGAATGTTGTTTTAAACCGTTTGCTGGAAGAATTCTTTTTTCTTGTTCGTGATGATATATTTGACAACTTGAAAAGCATTTTTTTCTTAATTTATAAGACAATTTATGTTTAAAAAGTTAATAAGATCGATATTTTGTCTTTGTAAGTGGTCCAAAACTTGTGTCTTTTTTTGTCAAATTTTTTTTTGTTTGTTTGTGCTTATTTTCGTTCGTATTATTGCTCGCAAACACACTCAAAATGTAAATACTTTGAGAATATGTGTGTATATAATTTTCACGATCCGTAGTAACAGAACAAACGACAAATAAACTTTCTCTTATTTTTTTTTTGGATTCTCTTAATTTTTATTCCAACAAAAAGAAAAGAAAAGAAAAGAATAGGTAATAATAGTTTAGCACAACAAAAAAGGTACGAATTAAAAAATGACGACAATCAATAATAGATCATAGAGACAAAAAAAACCAACAAATGTTAATAAAAAAAAAAGAAGAAGAAAAGATAAAGAAAAAGAATAGGTTCCACAAAAACATATAAGCGTTTGGTTAATATAAGAAGATCTGCGCGCCAGATTGCCTGTTTTATTTGAAGGTACAAAATATGAAACGAGCAACTACACCGGAAAGATGTGCTCTTTCACCAATGATGTTTTCTTATTATATTGTTTTTTTTCACAGCCTTAATAATGATGATACGATAAAAAATAAATAAACAAAAAATATAATCGAATATCAAAATGACAAACAGGTTAAATAAATGACAACGAAAACAACAACAAAAAACGAGAATGCTGCCCACCAAAAGAAACAAAAAATCCAATAATAATGACAAAAGAAAAAAGTTGAGATGAATGAAAAGAGAGAGAGAGAAAGAAACAAAATCATACAAAATAAAAGTTGTGTACAAAATAAACGAAAACACAAAGAAAAAAAAAAAGAAACAGCGAACAGAATCTTTTTTTTCTAATAATTTTTTTTTTTCTCAAAATTTTTTTTTTCAACAAAAAAGCCCAAATAATCATTCAATAATCACATAAACACAAAACAATCATCAATCAAAATCATCTTACCAAAACCACATACATCATATTCGATTTTTTACTCAATATATGTAGAAAGATTGCACAAAGAAAAAGAACAACTATGACGAGTAAACACATCTAAATGTGTTTATTATTTTTTTTTTAAAGTAATTATCAGAAAAGAGAAGAAAAAAAATACATACGAGATCATCCAACAACTTATCCTCTACTAACAACATTTATCCAAAAAAAAAAAATGCGCTAGGTCTTATGGAAATGAAATAAAACAAGACATATATATGCGCAACGTTCACAAAAGAAACAAAAAAAAAACGAATATACATAAAGAAAAAAAAGAAAACAACAATTATTATTCTTATTTCCTTTACCAACGAAATGGTAATGAACGTGGACGATCAGCTCCTTCTTTTACCAATGGTTTATGATATTCTCGACCTGCACGTGCATGTATTGATGCCCAACATGCTTCACAATAATATTGTAAACATGTTACATTTGCACAAAAAAATGGAGCAAATTTTCCACCACATCGTGCACCAGCACATTCATCACATAATTGATCATCAAGTACATACGGTTTAACTTCAACCTAAAAACAAAAAAAAAAAAAAGTTGAATGAAATGACTATTAGGAATAAAGGATTAGTAAATAAAAACAAAACAACAAACTCGTTTATCAATATCTCCATGTTGTAATTGTACAAAACGAGCTGATATTGCAGCTATATAACTTTGTTGATTTGAAAAAGCTACACGACCGGCACCTTTCGGATATTTTAATTCCGGATCTGTATCAATACCAGCATAACAAACCCCACCATATAAACGATCCATTATCATAGCTAATTCAACTATACGAAAAAAAAAAACAAAAATGATTAAAAAATATTTTTTCTTTTTTGTTTTAATTTCTTTCTATACCTGCACGTAATGGTCGAGGTACTCCACCGACAAATATTGTTTTTCTTGGATCAAGTGGTTGTGTACCATCCATAACAAAATCCGAATCAGCTAAAAGCCATGGACGTATTTGTACAGCTTTATCTTTCATACTTGGACTTGATACACACATATAAAGTTTTGAATCATCAATAACACATTCATCAATTAATTCTTGTACTGAACGTTCATATGTAAATATTAAAAAAGCATAACCTTTTGGTGGAAAATATGATTTGCTTTCTTGTTTATGTGGCCAATCAACAATTAATGGACCAAATCGTTGAAAATGTGCTATAATTTCTTCTGTTTAAATAAAATATAGAATATATTATTTATTGTTTTAAAAAAATCATTTTTTTACCTTCATCAATATCAGGTGGTAAACCACCAACAAAAACTTTACGTGAAAAACGTTCTTCTTTATTCATATCAATTGTCATTGTACGTGGTGATGTATTAAATAAACCTGTTGATGATGTTGATGGACCACCAACTGACATTAAACTTTCTGTATCAAGTATACTACCCATTCCACTATCTTCACTATAAACACGTTTAACTCCATCATTACGCATTATATCCATTATTTGATGAAATGAACTCATATCATATGCTTCACCAGACTAGAATTTAGAAAAAAAAAAATGATGTAAAATTTTTGTTTTTGTTATTTACATTAATTGATGGAAAATTTTGTCCAATATCATTTGATGATGATGATTGACCATTTTGTGTTGTAGAAAGAAAATTATTCATAATTGATGTTGGTCGATGTGTATTTAATGATGGTTGATTTTGATTTGTTGTTGATGGAAGAAATGAAAAAAAATTATTTTGTCCAGATTTTGTTTGAGATATTGGAATATTTGAATTTGTTAATGATGATATTGGACGACGAGATCTAAAAATATAATAATAACTTAAAATAAATTCAAAATAAATAAATATGTATATGTACGTACGATGTTCCTGGAAACCCATGTGGAATTGATGATGTATTCCATGTTGGAGAATGAGATTGTTGTTGTTGTTGCATATGAGGTGGTGGACCAATTGATGGTGATTGATTATTCCATCGTCCATTTATAGGTAATGTTGAAACACCATTACCAGTACGAATTGGTGGTGTTGGAAAATTATGTGCTGCTGTTATCGGTCTCCTCTGTATTGCCTTTAGAAAAAAAAATTAATAATAAAAAAAATAAAAATTTTTTTTAAAATTTTTACCTGTTGATAAGACATTTGTTGTTGCATTGTCATAAGAGGTGTCGGTGTTGCTGTTTGTTGTGGTTCAAACATTCGATTACCATTATGTACATCAAATGGATGATCACCGGTAACACTACTCAATGGATCAATAACATTACTCCATGATGAACTTTGGAATGTTGTTTGAAGATCAGAAAGTACACCATTTTGATAATTATTTGATGTTAATTTTCCATCATTAGGAAATCCATTTCCATTGATATTTATTTGTTGTTGTTGTTCACCATTGTTAAGTGGTAATGGTGGTGGTGGTGACGATGTTGTTGGTGTTGTTGATGTACTATTGCTTGTATTAGCAGGAAGGATAAGTTTATTAATCGAGCTTTCGTTACTCATTGGAGTATACGAATACCAACTCGATGAGAGGAAAGACCTGCAAAAAAGAAAAAGAAATTTTTATTTTTTTAAAAATCCCCTCAAATATACCTCATAGATATATCTGAGGAAGTTGTGACTAACGAAAACATCCGAAGAAATGTGAAAAAAAAATAGTGTTTTTTTTTTTTAAAGAACTTTTCATTATCAATTTGGCGGGTTTATATAAGACTTTAAAATTTCATTAAATTTTTTCTGACAAGAATATAATAAATCATTTTATTTGTTATATTAAAAAAAAAAAATCTTATATATGTAATGCATACGGCACAATCATGAAAGAAGAAAATGAGAAAGACAATAACATTGTTTGCTCACGCGTCCAGACGTAAGTTTTTTTTTCTTCTTCTTCTTCCGCAAGTAGTAGGGAGAAGAAAAAAAGAAGATGTTCTCAATAGATGACAAAAGAAGAAAAAAGAATACTTGTTCAACATGTATACGATACTAATCGAAATGCAGAGAAACAAACACACTATTGATGATGATCGTTGTCTTTCTCTCTCTTTTATCTGTTGCTTTTCAATCAGCATACACAATAACGATACTTTCTATTTTATTTCTATGTCTCACAGTCCGCTTCATTTGATGCCACGATCACCATGAACAACATAGAGTTCTTTCTATTCGTGTCATTTAGTTTTTTGTCTACTCACATATATATATATATAGGATCGGGGAAAAAAAAATTCTGGATGAAAGCAAAAGAAAAAAAAAAGAAATGTGCTATCAGCTGTTAGTAGACATTGCTTCCTTCGTTTTCTTTTTTTGTTGCCTACGGTCTTTTTCTATCGTTTTTACATTGAACGCAACAAAGAATATATTTACGACATAATGATGTAGCCATCTGTTCTATAAATGTAATATAAATTCTATCTAGTTGTATTTTTTTTTCTTCTTCTTAAATTACCACAAAAAAAAAAAAATAGAAATGTGACATTCATTAAAATGATTATATATATATTGAAGTAAAAAAGACTGACTATGTGATTATTTATTTAAATATAATAAAAACGTGTGTGCATGTTTTTGAAAAGAATCAACATCAATATTATGTGTTTCTTTATAGACATATAAATTTTAATACTTAGTTTTTATTTATAAAGTATTAAAAAATTATTTTAGTGATAGAGGAATGCTTAAAGCTATTGGAATAAGAACTCTTAAAGATCGTCTAAGTATCTTCAATGCAATAACTAGAAAAAAAAAAATGATTGAAGAATTTTTTACTCTATCTAAATAAAAACTATATAACCTTATTTTTAATTTATTCACCGTCTTCATTTACACTTATTATTCATATAAATTTTTTTGTCAGTATT
>JAJEKB010000399.1:0-27222 GCA_022393335.1 Macrotrachela quadricornifera | reverse complement strand
TGATATAGTCTTTTTACTAGATTTTTCTCTTTTTATATTGTTTTTTTTGTCCTGAATATGGGTCAATATTTTGGATTAAGCGCCTGTATCGACCTTTTCGCGCCGTTTCTAGACATCTCATATGTTTTTTCCTATAATATAAGTCAAATTAAAGGATTTTCCAAAAATATAGGTTTTATAGGAAATATAGGTCGAATCGGTGCCCAGCGTTATGTTGATACATTAAGTGCGTTGTCTAATAGATATTTCATTAGTACTGTGCATATTTATCGATTTAATTTGTATAATAATAATGAAATATATCTATGTAATAGTACTGGAAATGTTGCTACATTAGATCTGAATATAGAGAATGTGGTATACTTCGTCATTTACTACAATAACCTGTTGATAGAATGTAAAATAAAGGTTTTCATATATCAATACTCTATAGTATTCATCATTCACATTATAAATATATTCGTTTTAAACAATGTAGTTTAAGTAGACAAATTTTTATTAATTTCCGATTGAAACAAAGTTGATATTAATTAAGAAATAATTAATATATATACTAAACAATCAAAATATTATCAACTTGAACATTCACGTAAATATTTTGAAGATTGGGTTAATAAGAATTGGCAAGAGGATAAAGCTATTCTTCATGCTATACCTGAACACCTAGGCAGATAAAACTAAAAAAACCGGTGAAATACGCGTAGGAATTTTAACAAAAATAAAATCCGGAAAAGTGCACATTTTTTTTAAAGATCATATCTGTGTGGACAAGGTTAAATTATTTTAAATAGAGAAAATAATAGTGATATTTATAATATATCTGAATGGCGAACAATAAATCAAGAGATTGATCAATAATGAACTGAAGAAAATTTAGGAATAATTCTTAAGATTGAAGAAGATGAGGGAACTATGATTCGTAATATTAATTTGACAATGGATGAATTTCATAAAATGAAATCATTTTATTCTATTAGTCAAGTAACAATGTGACCTGCTGACTGCTTTTAAATAAAAATCTTTTATTCCTTCATTTGTATCTGTCAAGATCTGCCATCTATTATAACTAGATGACGATCCTTCGCTATTTTTATTTATTTTCCTTTTCTTTTTTTCATTTGTTATACACATATATGTGTTGTTTTTTTTCTTTTTTTTGTGCAAGTTTAGGTTGTCTTTCATTTTTTCATTTATAATAAAAGAAAGAGAACCTAACAGTATCAAATGAATCATAGTTTGTAATCATTGAATTAACTTTTGAAATTATCGATATGATATTTCAACGTTAAATAACATCTATCCAATAGTAGCTTCTATGAGAAGAATTGATAGATGAATAATAAGAGTCTTTAAGCTTTATTTTTCTTCGTTCTTTTGTCAATAGTTAAGCTATTTATATATATTTTTATCCTTTCTATCACCAAGCATCTTGTCTCGCCGATATTTTCTTTATTGTAGGAACCGAATTTTCGTCCCATTTTTTTTCGTGCAAAAAAAGCGATGTTCTGCGTTTACTGCATGTTATTTTTATTTGACAAGAATACTTCACATGGGTGGTAATACTAGCATTGTTAAACGAGTTATTGATTTACCCGATGAACAAGATCGTGGAAAATTAGCTTTTACTTTATCTAATATATTTTCACCAGAAGAATGTCAAGAATGGATACAAATGTCTGAAGAAAAAGGTTATACAGCTGCTCTGCTTAATGTAGGTGGCGGTCGAGAAATACTTTCTTCAAAAATACGTGATAGTCAACGATGTTTAATTGATAGTCTTGAACTTGCTCAAAAGTTATTTGTACGTTTAGAACCATTCTTACCACGTACTTGGAGAAATGGTAAATTTGAATTAGTTGGTCTTAATGAACGTTTACGTTTTTTACGTTATGATCCAGGTCAAAAATTTCTTCCACATAGAGATGGTCAGTATCGACGTCAAGATGGTTCAGGAGAAGAAAGTTTTCTGACTGTACAACTTTATTTAAATGAAGGATTTCAAGGAGGTGAAACCACATTTATTGATACCAACAATTTAGAACATAGAAAATCATTTCCGATAAAAACTGGTAAAGTGCTTATCTTTGAACATCGTATTGTACATGAAGGAACAGCTGTGATAAAAGGACGAAAATACACAATGAGAAGCGATATTATGTATCGACCAATAAAAACTAATAAATAATAATTTCTTTTGAACTTTTGTATCATTTATTGTTGTTTATAAATCTTATCGCAAAGCGTATTTGATTGCTTATTTACATATAAATAATAAAAAACTTCGTTCATTAGAACACATCTTCTACAAAAAGTTATTTCTTTTTATTGAATAATAATACAACAGCTTATTCAGAGGAAGGTATTGCAGTAATATATACCTTGTTGTTTGTATAAGTAAAAAAAGAATTGTGAACTAGAGTATGAAAGAAAAGATAAAATAATATGATATTCGATAGTGTTAGTCGAATTGGTAAATTGACGACTGGGAAGTTCGATTTCATTTCATATGGATTCATAGCATTTATGATCCTTCTTAATATGTTACAAAAATAATGATAAATGTCAAAATTCTTTTATTTTTCATAGAAATAGTAACACAATACTAATTACAGCATATTATTATATACATTATGTTTTTTGTGACAATAATTTCTGCTCAACAAACTACATTTCTGGTTCTATAAAGTACAACTTCGCAGATTTTGCATGAGATCATCAATCTTTTGATTTTTTTCATTAATCACTTGCAAAACATATGAAAACTGCTGCCTATATGGAGAAGCTGAATAGTTTATCTCATGCCTAATCGTTTCATAGTCTTCCATCGTATTTTTTATTGTTTCTTGAATTTTATTAACGCGTCGTTCAACATTGACCATTTCTGGTAGTTTAATATTTTTCACAATACTGGTAAGTTTAACATTGGTCTCTGCTTCGATCTTCTTTATGAATGTATTTAATTCCTTCAATTTTTGTTCAAGCTGCATAATATTACATGGATGGATATTTTTCATCTTTTCGATTGTATTTGATACTGCCTTTAGTTCTTCAAATATAACATTTTGAACCTTTGATTTTTTATCAATGTTTTGCTCGCAAACCTGCACAATGCGAATCCGTTCTGCAGCTTGAATAGTCATAATAGTTTCGATTTTCCACGTTTTCCAATTATCTAATTCCGCTAAAGCTTTAGTCTTCATTTCATTGATAGTTAAATGATTATTTGACTCTGCTTTTTGATTATTGATTTGATCGATTATTTCATTAAACCGCATACGAACAAGTTGTTGATGTTCAATGATATGTTCAAGACAAAGATCAAGAGAACAATGTGGACACTTTGAATAACTTTGAGCAGTACAAAGTGGGATTATATCATGTTGGCAGAGAATATCGTTTTTAGACATATTAATAATATCTAAAATATTCTAATCATTATATAGACATATTACTCAGGAAAAAGCTAAACCATTGTACTCTCGTAGATGGTCTTAATATCGAAAAAATTCTATTTGAAATAACTAAGAAACTCATGGGTCCAATGCTTATACTCGGATTCGATTGGACGCCAGTAAATTCTGGTAGGATTCCATTGGCTTTCGTCGAATTCTGATGAAGCTGATGGAATCTATACTACATAGCTCACCGATGCCCATATCAACCATAAAAGACAAAACCACAAAACAATCAACACCAATAAAAGCATTTCTGCTAACAAACTTCTCCCTTTGAATTAAA
Source organism: Macrotrachela quadricornifera (assembly GCA_022393335.1). NCBI lineage: Eukaryota > Metazoa > Rotifera > Eurotatoria > Philodinida > Philodinidae > Macrotrachela > Macrotrachela quadricornifera. The sequence goes on along the minus strand of JAJEKB010000399.1, from coordinate 23,484 downwards.
GATTCTGCTATGTACATATTTTTCTTTTCTATACTAGTAACAAATATAAAGTTCTTCTTCTCATCATGCTTTCCATTTTTTTTACTACAAACATTTTTTGAACTATAACACAGTTAAAACTAACTAATGGGACCTTTAGTAGGATCGAAATTTGGATCTCGATATACTGTACTCACACTCTCAATCTTCATATTAATCTTATCTTCGAGGTAGTTAAACATAGAAAACTGTTTTAATCGTTTATTTATTCTAAATAGTTCAATATGTTGATTCATCAAAACAAAAGTTAATAATATCAAACCACATATAAAATTGTTCCAATGATAAACATTGAATATTTAAAACTCCGTATGAGGAGTTGAATGTTTTTCTCCAGGATTTATTCCATAATAAGCATGGAAATCAGGAACAATATAACCTGAAATGATTGGATGACGTATTGAATGTAAACTTTTTTGACCATCTTTAATCATCACAATACACGAAGATAATTTTTGTTTATTGATCTGTTCTTGTTTTTCAAGACCATCCTTAAACGATGGAATCATTTCTTCAATATATCCAGCACGACCATCATGATAAACAAAAAGAAATTGAACCTTATATTTACTACTAACAAGAGACAATCCATGACTATAAATACTTTTATTGGGATTTAGTAATTTATCAAACATTCGAACAGATGCACTGTTGATGAAGTATTCAATATTTGATATAGTAGATGACGGGATTTCCGCAGAACACCAGAACCAAAACCAACAGTTCCTTTGTTTTGTTGTATAACTGAAGAATAACGTAAGAAATCTGTCTGGAATACGAACGTAAACAAATCTTTCCCAAGTTCCACCTTCCTGGAATGTTCCTTGATGTGTAAAATCGAATTGTTTTTCTATTAAATTGCGATAAGATGTATCATATTTAATAATTTTGAAATTCGTTTCGAAATGTTGTTCAATCACGTTATTAGATGGTAATTCATTCCACAAAATTGCACGTATTGCATTTATTTCAACCGATATGTGATCTTTAATATAATTATTAAGTGCTTGGTCTAAATTTATAATCAAACTTGGTAATACTTGGGAATTGTCTATTTGGTCCAGAAGGCGAATTTCTTTTGCAGTTAGTTCTGTTAATGTTACTGATGCGACGAAAGTGCTGATGCATAGAAAAAGATAATACAAAAATCGTGTTGACCACATTATTTATTTTTTTTAACTGTAATTTATTTGAAAAGAAAAGCCGATTAAAATAGGTTGAGATTCGATTTATTTCTCTTGGAAATTTCATTGATATGACATATACTGGACTTTTCCTCGTAATGTATTTGTCGTATTCTTAGTTATTTCTTTCTTCGAATAATGTTTTATCATAAATAAATTCTACAACTTATTTTGTCATTGTTATGGCATATATTTATGATGTATCATAGAACACTATATTAATGGAATAATCCATAATGTTCATTCATTCTTTCTTTCTTTTCTTGCATATATATGATGTCATATATATCTATATATGTATCTCTTTTCTTTCGTTCTATCAGATATCTTTCTTAGTATATTCTCTTGGTTTTTTTTCTATATTGTCACCTATTGGTATATTCCACCTTGTGCCTAAAAGATGGTATAAAAACGCTTTAGTTTTTTATTTATAAACAAACAATATATATACAACAACGATTCAAGGATCTAACAGTCATAATTCATTTTATCAATATTTTTGCTGTTTTATGAGAGATTCAATGTATAGAAGAAGCATCTTGTTGGTAATAATATCTCTTGGTATAACAGTTTATACAGCAGAGAATAACCTGGAAATCACTTCTGCTTATCCATTAGAACTACATATGATGAATCTTGAATCAGAACTTAAACCGGCTGCTGCTGAATCAAGTTATATTCGAGTTATTGTTTGGGATACAATACCGAACAGCGAAGATATACAAGATCATTTTAATAAATTTAATTTATTGCAATTAAAACAGAAACAACTTACGGGTGAGAAATTGGATATTATTGAGATAAATGAAACCACTTACGAACGATTTCTATATGCTTATTTTTCTGACCAACAACGGACTGTCACGATTTTTATCAAGGTCAATTTTAACAGTAAAAAGAATTCATATTCGATGAAAAACTTCATTGAAAGAGTCCATACGGCATTGAAAAAACATGGTTTAAATGATAACGATGTGATTGTACATGACCAAATTCGTTCAAATAATTCAACTTTATGGAATATATGTATCACTTTGACTATAGTTATTATACCTTTGTTATTAATTCCCAATTGGAAAAACATTCGTCGACTTTTGCCTTCTTTTTACAATAAAATTAAGGATATGGATTGTGTGAATTACAACAGAAAGAAACACTTGAAAGAACTTCCAGAGCACAAAGAAAAATTTGCAAATCAACAACAATCATTTGTTCCATATCATCCTGATTTGGCTATGACTTTTTACAACAAGGGTCGCATGTATGAAAATATGAATAACCATCTAGAAGCTATTTCATATTATAAAGAAGCTCTGGCAATCCAAAACATGCAATTTCCTCCAAATTATCTTCGTTTGGTAATGACTTATTACAACATCGGTATCATGTATGAAAATATGAATAAACATCGAGAAGCTGTTCCATTTTTTGAACATGCTATACAATTTTCAGAACGATCATTACCAGAAAGTTATCCGGATCTAGCAGATTATAGAAATAGTCTTGAACGTGTAAAAAAGAAATTATAGCTTGTATGTGTTGTTTTTCTTCTATATTAAAGAGGAAATTATTCAATAAATACAGAAACATTATGTTTCGAACATTACGAAAGGAGTGAAATGAGCACTAAATTCGAAAAGCAGCTTGAAAATTATCGAATATATCTTAAATCAGTCGAAATTATAACGTAAATGCACTTATTTAATCAATTATAATTAGCTTAAGGTAGATACAAAGGGAACCAAAACCATGAGGTTGAGGGTAGGTATAAGTTTATAGAGAATTAGATTCAAAACGTCATACGATCGTGATTTCGATAGTTGTTGGAGATGTCAATCGGCAGGTATCTTTAGAAGCTATAACTACATAATAACTGGTCATATACAATATGGAAGTCGGAAGACTACGATACTAATTGTATGAAGACATAGTTAATACATAAGTAAAGGATACGTTTGCAAATGAGAAAAATAATTCAAAGCGTCCGTTCAGCTAGAATATCATAGCTTCTGCATTTTGAACATTGCAACTTAGCAACACTGAATAGAAATGAGACATTGTCTGAAACATACATTCTTATTCATTCTGCTAATTGAAGTATACCTATAATTTCCAAAAAATAAAAAATAAATAAAAATATTTCTAAATATATTTTAATATAAAATAAATACAAAGGTAATACTATACAATAAATAATCATAAAAACAAAAGGATTATGTTTCAAAACGAGCACTATTTCTATTTACATATATTGATTCTGTACCTATTGGATCATTTGATGATATTAATGTTCTATAATTTACTATATGTGATTCCGAACTAATTTCATCATCAATAGATGAAAATATTGTAGATTTTTCTTCAAATTCTCTTAATATTTTCATAAGTTCATTAAATGTTGGTCGATCTTCACTAATTTCTTTCCAACATAAACACATTAAATTATAAAATTTTTTTGGACAATTTATTGGACATGTTAATAAATTTCTATCACGTATCATTTCAATAACTTCTGGATTTGTTTTACCATAATATGGTTGTATACCATATGAAAACATTTCCCATAATAATACACCAAATGACCAAACATCAGACATTTCAGAATAAATACCTGATAATAATGATTCGATTGACATCCATCGTACAGGTAAAAAATGATTTGCTATTTTATAATAATCTAAATGATATTTTTCTTGATAACAACCAATATTTGTTATTTTAATATTTAAATTTTCAGATATAAGAATATTTTTTGTTGATAAATCTTTATGAAGAAATTTTTTATCTGATAAATATATCATACCAGATACAATTTGTATTGATATATAAAGAAATTTATTTAAAGAAATTGTTTTTAAATGTTGACAAATTAAATATTCATGTAAATTATCATTATTTAAATATTCATATATTGTTAATGAATACGAATTTTGTGGTTGATTACAAATACCAATAAGACAAGATATATTTATATGATAAATATGAGAAAAAACTAAAAGATAGAAAAAAAATTATTTAATACAAAATACTTTGAAATTGATAGTAAAATATTTCAGAATGAAAAAGTGAATCCGAATATGTTTAAAGAAAAAAAGGATCATTTTAATTTTGCATTAGCTACATCTTAAAGAGAAATAAAGGAAATATTTATATATTATACTTTCAATTTCTCGTAAATAATCTTGTTTAACATTTTCATTTTGTAATGTTTTAATGATACATTTATTTTTCGTATCAATTAATTCACCAATATATATTTGACCAAATTCTCCTAAATGAAAATTTTAATTTATTTATTTATAATTTGTTCCTTTATTTACCTTGACCAATTTCTTGTAAAAAATAAATATTTCGAAATGATATTTCACATAATGAATTATTATTTAAAGTAAAATATTTTTGTTTAGGTTTATATTCATTTCTATTTAATGTTTGACGATGATATGTATTAGTTAAATTTGTATTCGTTGATGATGATGATGATGATATTATATTATGATGATGTAAAAGATGTGAAGATTTTTCTATTGGTGTTAATGTTGATGTATATGAAGATAAATCATTTTTATTCATTCGATTAGAATAACAATAATACATAAATAATGTTAATAGACAGATAAAAGTAATAAGTATAAATGTACTTAATAAAATAATAGGAAGTGAATCAGATGAGAATAAACGTTGAATAATTGAAAAAGTATCGGATGATGATAATGATGAAACTACAAGAAAGAATTTTAGATTTTTATATATTGATTTTCTTTTTAAGCAATAAAATTAGTTTGTATGTAAACAACATACCGATTAGTTTTTAATAAAACAAATGATAAAAATTTATCATAATTGCATGTTTGAAAGATATTAAGAGTTTCTATCGATATAATAGTTTATTGAGAATATAAATGAAACGAGTATGTGGATAATGACTCATGTAATTCATGCAAAAAGGATAAGAGACGTATATATTGCAATAACTAATCATTATTCATGATCGTTTAGAACTTATTTTTAATCTCGAGATTGACAGATATATATCACTTTCTACTATCGGAATAAAAATATTCGGTAAATTGTAAATAGTTCATTACAGATAAACGTTAGAATCGTGATTCTTCTGTAAAAGATGCACCATAAAAAGTTTTACAAAAATTATTAGAATAAAGTCCTATTGATTTGTTGTGATAGTGCCTCCGATATTCAAAATGAACAAATCATATGATGATACAATATTCCATCGTATTTAATATAGTAACAATATTTGGAAACCTTTATGAATTTGCTCTTACAGTAACAATTTCCATCTTTATACTGCATTCAGAACATCATATAATGCTGGTTGATAGTAGAAATTTTGATGTTGATACCTTTTATTTTTATGTTAGCGTGATTAAAACAAAAAATCTTGTCGACACAATTCTGTTGAAGCTAAAATGTGGAATTCACATGTTTTTTCCGTCTCATTAAATTAACACAAAAACATTTCTAATGAATAACAATCTAACAGATGATGGTTGCTTTTTATAGACAATTTCTATTAGTTTTTTCTACATTTCGAACTAATTTTGTTTTCTTTTATGTTTTTGCAGGCGCTCTATTTCTATTTGTCTTGTTGTTATTCATTTCAATAGTTTCGTTTGTCTTGATTTAGTATTTCAACCATTTATTTAACTGACAAATAAGACTATTGTACACGTCTATTATATATACAGCAAGTCTCAATGCACTATTATCTATCTCAATAAATTCGAAAATATTCATATTTACGACCTCAGACAGTTAGAAGACAATCAATTCATGGTTTTTGTGCTAGGTATATAACGGCTATAGCGGATATGTCACATAACTGTTTATCAAAGCAAAAATCAGAAACTTTGTTATTTATAATATTTAAATTTCGAGGAAAGCATTAGAACGTTGTCAATCTTATTATTTTTGCGATTGCTAAGTTAGTAAAATGTATTATGAATTTACCTTTTCGATGTTGATCAATTTCAATACAAGAATCATCATCACTTGATGGTGGTAAATTCTCACATGTTGGTATATTATGTGAAACTTGAACTATTAATATGATTTAATGTATAACATATAGTATTTCTTTTTTTTAAACTTACAATTTAAATAAGTTTGTTGTTGTTGATTAAAAAATTCTTTTATACAAGTATTATTTTGAAAATGATAACATGATTTTCGACATATTGATCGAATAAATATTCGATTATTATCACAAATAGGATAAACAAATAAACAAATCATTGGTAATAAAAATTCTTGACATTTATCCGTTAAAAATTTCATATTATCAATTAAATTTTTTTCAATATCTTTTTGATTTTTTGTTATTACAGATATATATTTTGATTTAAGATAAATTTTACAAATATTTCCTGTATATATTTCACATTTTAATTTTTCTATTAATTCTTCATTATTTGAGAAAATTTCAGGTTGAAATTCAATTGATGGTAATCTAAAATATATTTATTTCAATATAAAATATAACAAAAAAAATAAAAATTATTTACAAATCATCATTTAAATCAATTGAATCAATATCTAAAATGATTATAAAAATTATATATTGTAAAATAATAAAAGAAGAATTTTCAATACTTGAACTCTTAACTCGAACAAATCCTGTTGATGTTAATGTTTGAAAACTATTTGATACTTCACATGTATAAAAACCAGCTTGTGATTCTTTTAAATTTTTTAAATAAATACTAAATAGAATAAATTTCTATTTCATTTATTTCAGTAAAGAATTTTTAATTACCTTGATAGAAATAAATTGTTATTGATTATAAAATTACTTTTATCAAGTGGATTATTATATCTATACCAATTAAATGTAACAGGATATAAAGATTTAACTTGACATTCTAAAATAACTGTTTCACCATCATTTTCTGTTATATTTTTTAATTTTTTTATCCATTTTATATTTATTGATTTCGTACTAAAATACAAAACAAAGACAAGAATAAATATGAAATACATTCCAATCACTAGTTATTATTTTTTGATCAACAATTGATAAGATCTTGTCATCATTAATAATGATATTTTATCAAGGTAACTTATCAATAATCTATATCTCAAACAATTCATTATCTAACTGATATATTATACCTAAGAATTGTTGATGAAGTCGATTGATTGACAAGCATATGTGTTATTGGTACTTGATGTTGATTATTATTGTCATTGATCGATGACAGATTGCATGGTGACAACAGTTTCATCAATAAAATAAAAAATGCTAAAGAATAAAAATAGAAGGATTATTTTGTAGATTATTAATTTTACAGAAAAAAAAATACACTTGACATATGAAATATTACATCTGATCAACACATCGTAAATATTTTTCTTTTTCCTTATTGTGACAACAAGAATATGAAGAATCTTATGACTTGTAACATGCTCATTTTTATATAGATAATATATAACAAAAAAAAGCCTACATTTCTATCAGACTTACTATATAGATTGACATGCATTAATATTGAATTATGTAGAAAGTTTTTTTATCGTGATTAATTGATTATTAAATCTAAAATATAAATAAATTGATTGAAATTATTCATATATATATATATTGACGATTGTTAGTAATATATGATGTGACGCTTCATACTTTCTGTAACATGCTATAACTGCAAGTATTATTATCAATGATATATGAATCGTTTCTCTTTCTCTGTTTTTTTTTTCTTTTCTTCCTATGTACAATTCCTATGTATAAGGTCATTTTGTCAAAGTAACATGAAGAAAAGGATGGAAAAGAACGAATATATATATATATATACTTTTTTTTTACATTAAATCTTATTATAATACATGAATGAATCAATAAATTTTTATAACAATATATCCACTAATCATAGTCCAAGACAAAAAAAAAGAAGAAGAAAATGTCGGTTCAGAATTAATTATAACAGACATGTCTATGATCCATAAAAGAACATTAATGTCGGTTCACTTTTTATCTTTTACTAACATAGACATATACACATGTTGATTCGACTATGTTTATATATGAACATTATTAACACTTGTCAAACTCGAAATAGAATGATTAAAGTATAAGTAAACATTTTATATCGAATATAGCCGTAAGAATAAATCATATGCCAATTCTATTCTTTCATTTTAGATTTAATACTATTAACCTTCAGGTTTTTTTTTTAAACTCAATTGTAGAAGATTGATTTAAACCAGACGGTTTATTTGAATATTGTTAAATATTCAATGAATATATGTATAAGAGAGAAATAATTTCATTCATTAAATGTAGTAAATATATGCATGTTGTTAGTTCAATTTATCATATGTATAGCATGTCATACTATAATCTATTCTCAATATAAGAGAAAGGTCGAATAAGAAACAAAAAAAATAAGTTCATATGTTCAAACAAAATGTTATTTATGATATGACAAAAGAATAGAATCTATTTAACCTTGTAATATGATGATATGTTTGTGATATTGAATCTTTTTATCTATATATCATATAGAAATGAACAAGCTACTCAATGGTTATTATAGTTATATAAATCGATTTTATTTTTTTTTGAAAATTCTTTTCTAAAATATTTAGAGCCTATTGGTAGAATACTGTTAAATTGAACATATTTTTATACGAAGAATGACAAGTACATTATATAAATTATTTAGTTATGTCAAAGAAAACGAGATATTTGACATTGATTGACATTGTTATATTATGTGTGTAACTTATGAATAAAAAACGATTTCTCAGCAATTGTGTCTAAACAAATGAATTATATGAAAAACTAATAGTAATTTTCTTTTTTTTTTTTGTAATCTCTTGAGAATTAAAATAACAGATGTCAACTTATGTAATATGAATAATATTGATAATGAATTAAGTATTTATATCATTTTGTTTTTTATCATTTCGACAGATAGCTACATGAAGAAAATCTTCATATGACACATATTCTTGATTATTATTCGTATTTGCTAAATCAATCATTTGATGTAATTCAAAATCATTAATTAAATTTTTAAAATATTTTTCATTTATTATTTTTAAATCATTAAATGTAATAATTCCATCTTGATTATAATCAAATAAATTAAATGCTTGTCGAATTTCTTGATTTGTTTCATTTGGATACATATTATTTGAAATAATATTAACAAATTCATAAAAATCTATTGTACCAGAATTATCTATATCAATTTCACGCATTAAATCAATCATATCGGATTCAGTTGGGGTTTGATCAACTGCTTTCATAATAGATATAAGAGTTTGAGGTGTTAATTGTTCTTAAAAAAAAAAGAAAAAATTAATCTTTGGTTTTTCTTTTTATTTAACCTTGATTATCTTTATCAAACATATTAAATAATTCTCGAAATTCTGATAATTGTTCATCAGTAAATTTTTCTAATATTGTTCGTTGTGTGCGTTCAGTTATATCATTTAATCTATTTGTTATTTGCTTTTTACTACTACGATATCCGTTTATATTACCTTCATTTTTTCCTAATTTTGGAGGCATATATTTATATGTAATCACTTAAATAAATATATTTAATGTTCATTGAAAATTTATAAAACAAAAATAGGTTAATAATTCGAATTGGAAAGTAAAAAAATAAAAGAATTTTAAAGCGCGTTTAACTAGAAACATAAGATTCTACAATCAATCGTAGTGGAGCCTCACCTGATTTTCAGCAGTTAAGACCCAGTCTCACTTGATTTCGGACTGAATATTGTTATTTTTTATTATTGGGATTTGTTATGTTAAGCATTTGACATATCTAAATATATGTCAGAATATATATCTATGTTACAGTGAGATTTGCCTGGTTCTGGTTTTTTATTCTATTTTATTATCGTACAGGAAGCATGTTGGTGATATAGAACAAGTAATCGAGGAAGAAAAAGTCTTCCTCAATTTAAAACTACACATGTTCTAAATGCTGATCAAAGATCTTTCCGATATGAGACACAGTCAACGCGCACTCTTTCCATCTCGGAAGAAAAAATAATTTTAGGACAAATTAAATCCCAAAGCGCCGTTACACATTCGCACACAGTTATGTCTATCTTAAGCATGAACGATAAACTTGTAGCATCAGCACTTATATGTCTACAGGAGCCATCAGGAAGTTAGGTCCACGAATATTACAAACAATGTATCAAGAACAAAATATTCACGTCACATACGGTTAATCCGCGAAACTCACAAAATCTCATATTAAATATTGGGCAAAAGAAGTTTTGCGACTATCTGTTTAAGAAAATTACCAATTATTGCTCGATTTTTCGTCAGGACAGACCCATCCCACAAATATTGAGGAAGCATTCGATGAAAACATACAATGTCAACTTTTACAACTACCAACTAAGACAACAGAGAACATTCAGCCTTGCGATAAATACTTCTTCAGACAATGAAAATATTTCTATCAAAGATGTTTCGACTATACAACACTGAATCGGCTCAATATTGCCCTAAGATTGAGAGATAATATTTTGAAACTAGATTCTCTAATCCACAATCAACTTTCTTCAGATCGTTTTCGTTCGATGTAGATGGGTGTTCCATCACTAGTTGTGACGAAGGAAAGAATTTCTATAGTTAACTCATCTAATAATAAAAGTTCAGATATAAAATCATCCTTTCCAACAATTAAAACCAACATTAAATTTCCCAGAGAAAATTTTTGAATACATTCATTTCTGTCCAATCATTGCACAATTAATACTTAAATAAATAATCGACTATTCTACGTTCTTTTTTTTTATAAAATTTAATCTAAATTAAAATAACATACTATGTTCTTTATTTTTTCTCAACTAACTGAAAAAAAAGAAACTTCATTTACAAAAAAAATAAACACATACAAGTTTAACTATCAAAAAAAAAAACATTAAAACCATACAAAAAAATTTATTTTCGTGCAATACCCGATACATGAGGACGTAAAAGAAATGGAATACCATGTGCAATAAATATATATTGTGTTGTACCACCACTAAAATGTCCTTGTTCAATATATTCAGGAATATTTCTTATTAAAGAAATACCAAATAATAAATGATATATTGGTGAACAAAGATATTGAATAAAAGCAAAGAAAATATTCGATGAACGAATATTTTCTATATAAAGAAAAATACCACCCTAAATAAATGAGAATATATATATATATATATATTTTATCTAAAATTCTGAATTTACAGGTTTAAGAATTCGACGAATTTCACGTAAAACTTGTTCAACATCTTTACAAGAAGATAATGTTAAAGTTGAAACAACAGCATCAACTTGATTATCTCGTATAACTATATATATAAATAAATATAGATTAAAATTCTTCTTCTTCTGTTATTTCTTACCAGAAATATTTTCTGCATTACCTACTAATAATTCTCTACATTTAACATGTGGATTTTCTCGAAGTGTTTGTGTTAAATCTTTTTCAAATTCTCTTATTGGTTCAACACAAATAACTTCAACAACTAATTTTTAAAAAAGAAAATAAAATTTTTATTTATAAAAAAAAAATATTTTACGATGTCGAGGATAATAAGACATATTAGCACCATGTGCAGCACCAATTTCTACAACTTGAATTTTTCTTCCTTCTTCTCTAGTTTTACAATTTTTTAATTCATTAAAAAGTTTTTCTTTTTCTAAATGAAGTGCTCGATTATATCGATGTGAAAAATTCATTGTCGATGATATATAATAACGTCTATAAGGTCCTGGTAAATATTTATAAAGTGTATAGGAACCAATACATGCAATAATTATTGTTCCTATTTGTGACCATGGCCAATAACGATATTCGTTTTGAAATGGTGAAAATATATTTGATATAAGATTACGTAGTGTTTCTGATAATGTTAAAGATTTTTCAATAATAAGTGGCTGAGAAAATGAATGAATATTCGTTGTTGACATCTAAAATACAAGTGTTTATTGTCTTTTTTTTGATTTATATTAAAAAGAAAAAGGTTAAATTGCAGGACTAAATAAATACATTTAAAAATAAATAAATAAATTCACTTTTCAAAAAGCTTATTAAATGTTGGTCCAATTTCTTTTAATATATCCGCACTTATCATTGAACGTCCAAGTTTACTATATACTGTTTGACTTGAAGTACGAATAAGTGTTGATGCAGCATAACTAGCAACTTGTGCTGGTGTTACTTTAGATAAATGAATTTGTCTTTCACTAGGTTTTGGTGATTTATCTGGACTTATTGGTTGTTGTCCTTCAACTTTATCACGACTTCTTATTGCCCAATAATATGAAGCAATTAAAGCTCCGGATAATAAATCCCCTTGACCACCACAACGTCTTGGTGAACCATCAATACCACATTGAATTGGTTCTTGATTATTTGGTGAAGATACTGTATCAAAATGTCCTTTCATAAGTATATTAACATGAAGTGTATCAGCTAAATTTTGTGCTAATTTTCTTTTATCTTTTTCATTTTTTTGTTCATCAGATTTAACACCAGTTGTTTTTTCATATAAACGTTCAAATTCTGCAACATTTGGTGTTAATATACAATTTTCATAATTATTAATAATATCAGGTTTTTCTGTTATTAAATAAAGACCATCAGCATCAATAACTAATGGTATTGGTTTATCTTGTTTACGTAATATACCAATTAATTGTTCAACATTTGATAAAATTGTTTTATCTCGTCCTAAACCAGGACCTATAACTAATGCATGTAAACGTGGTAACCATTTATTCATATCATCTGTAAATGATGATGAATCCTAAATAAATCAATTTAACAAAATCTCTTCAAAACGTATATATATATGCTCAACATACAAGAATTGGATGTACAATAAGATCAGGTGAATAACATTTTATTGGTATAGCAGCATTTTTTGTACAAAAAACATGAACTAAATCAACACCTGTTCGAAATGCTGCCATACTTGTAAATATAGGTGCACCTGTATATTCTTCACTTCCACCAACAACACCAATACGACCAGCTTCACCTTTATGTGCATCAAATAAAAGTGGTGGAATGACTTTTTTAAATGATTGTAATAATTGCACGTGTTGAGAACCTAATGCCATCTGGAATATTATAGACAATGAACAAAAAAAGCATACGCATACACATACACAAACAAACCTAATATCTTCTTATCTTTTATTTAAGAATTATTTTTTTCATAAACGATAGGAAAAGAAAAAAGAAGACGAAGGACCGGGCTTGTTATTTATCCAAATAGAAAAATAATGAACGGAAAAGAAAGAACGAATGCCGTAATCACGGGGCATATGAAATTTAACATAGAAAATTCACAAACATGTTGATTATTCGCTCGAACAGCACTTTTTACAAGTCCCTGTAATTGAGCAAAACAGAAACAAACAAACATTTCACTGTTCTAAGAAAAGATAATCAGTATATTTTAGTAAGAATAAGGAACAGTACAATTGCATAAAAAAATACAGAAGATATATAGAATGAGAGAGAAAAAAAAGAAACTCATCAAACAAAAGAAGACAAAAAAAAAATATGATTGTATCGCTGTTTTTATATTTAATTAGCAACCAATTTGTACACTTGATATTGTGGACCACCTGTATCAATCGTAGCAATTTCAAAAACAAAAGCAAGACAAAGTAAAAGTCGTTCGGGATTATCTAGACATTTGATCACTTGAAGAACAGTAAAATTCTAAAATAAAAAAAAAAACATTTATTCTATATTTTTGTCTATTACGTTTGAAAGAAGGAAGGAAGAACTGTTTCGAAATTCATCAAAAAATGCAAGATTAAAATTTAAAGCTACAATCTATTCCAAAAATATTTGGTGACTAATCATAAAGTAGTCTATTTGCCTGAAGGATGTCTTGTTTTTCAGTACAGGATGACATTATTTTTATTTTCAAGAGGAACAGAACGCGATCAAAGTACCCTATAGGCATTTCTATTTTAAACAAATATATTTCCTAGTCTTATAAAAAATTTTTGTATATAATTTGTTCTCGTACCTCTAATACACTATTCATCATATAAGAATTTGGAAGAGAACGAAGTTTTTGTATAAATTGTACCATATAATCACATAATGATGAACGATCAAAATGATGTATATATTGATCATATTGATCACGTTGTGGATGTTCACTTATTTCAACTTTTTCTAAAACATTTTTACCAAATGAGCATAAACGTGTTGATATTTGTATTGGTCGATTTGAGCAACTTGTATATATATATGATGTAAAAAATGATTCATCACGAATATTTATTGTTGGTGATAATGATACATCAGCCCAAAATTTAATTAAATAAAATGATCTATCAGAATTATGTTGAAATAAATCTTTTAAACCATCATTACGTGGAAATTTATCAAATATTTGTTCAATTGATATTGTTTCAAATGTTTGAAGATTTTTTATTTGTATATCATTTGTATGTAAACGAACTAAATCATGTTTATGAATAGAATATGTTTCTGATGTTGGATAAATTAATGATGGATGTGCAGGATTTATTGATCGTTTTATTTCAACAAATACATTTATATTATAAAGACGAAGATTTTCATCACCAATAATAGCTGATGGAGATATTGATGAATTTGTTATCATTAAACCTTGAGAACCTGTTGAACCGGAAGATAATGGTGATGATGATGATGCATTCGATGAACATCGAGATCGACCAATATCATGAGTATAGATAGTAGGAGAAGCTAAAAGAAAATTTCTTATTGAATTTCTTTTAAATTAAAAAATACGTCATTTAGAATTGATATTGTATAAATAAGAAAAATTATTTACTTGGTATATTAATATGTGAAATAGAATTATTTATAATATTTGGTATTGTATTATTTGATGTAATAGTTTTCGTTGTAGATTTTTTTTTAATTGGTGTTTTTGATGATAAAATAAATTCATCTTTAGTTTTAAATTGTTCGAGATTTGTTTGTGATGTTTGAATAGGTTTTATTGTATGTTGATTAAATGGAATTGGTTGAAGGAGATTCTTAATAGGACTAGTTGATTTTGGTTCTTTTTGTTCATCATTATCATCAGAAAATGAATCATTATCTGTATTCATTTGTTCATTATTCATTGAAACAATTTCAGCTGATGTATATTGTTTTAATCTATCAAGTATAATTTGTTGTGCAGCTTTATCATTACGTAATAATTGGATTTCTTTTGAACGACGTTTAGCAAGAACTTGTAAATGTGATGATACTTGTTTACGTGTACGTGTTTTACCTGTACGAATTTTAATATAACGTGCAACTAATTCATTTCTTCCATACATTTTTCCTTCTTCAGTTAATATTATTTTTCGTCGTCCACATGGTGGATAAATAGCGAGTGCTTCAAGAAAACTTTGTTCAATATCAGCACTCCATATACCTTCAGCTTCATCGACCATTCCATTATTTATTATTGTTGAAGTTGTTGTTGTTGTTGATGATGATGGTGGTGGTGGTGGTATTATAGGTTTATTATCTATCTCGGTTTTCTCCATAGCTATTTTTTAAAATAGTTTATATACATCTAGAAATACTGAAGGATAAATGATTGATTAAGAGTTAAAGATATATTAATAATTATTTTTTTTTTTGTTTTATTTAGAGAACACAAACAAATGAAAACGACAAACAAATGTATTTTTATTTTTTACAAATAATGTATATTTAATAATAAAGTGGATTATAAGTTATCCAATGAGCTTTATTTTTTTCTTTCTTTTTAGCAGCATCACTTGTTGTAAATAATGATTTATATAAATCTGATTTAGTTGGATCTTGTTGAATTGATGTTTTACCATTGATTAATTTACTTGTTGTTGCTGTTGCTGATGATGATCTTGATGATGGAATATCACTTTTTGATGATATCGGTTCTAAAAATAAAAGAAATATTATTTATTCGCTTTTAGAAATTCTATTTACCAGTTTTTGTTTTCTTTACATCTGTTTGTTTTTCATCAATTTCAGGTAATTTTCGTTTAGTTGAACCAGGTTTTTTTTGATTTACAATTAATCGTTCTCGTCTTTGTTCCATTAAAACTAGATCTTCATTTTCAGGATTAAGTATAATAATATCATCATTTGATGAATATTCTTTTGCACATTTTGGACATGAATATTTTTCATCTGTTGTATTATTAGTATTATTAATTGACCGAAGTGCTCGATCAGATAAAACACAACCACATGTCCATATAGCACAAAATTTATATTTACCATTCATTTCTAAACCAGTTAATGGACATATAAATGGTGATGAATAAACATCTAAATATTCATTTCCTAAATCATTATGATTAGATTTAAATGATGGATTTTCTGTTAATTGTAATTCTTTAACATCTTTTAATTTTTTAATATATGATGGTCCATGTTCAAATTGCATACGATCAAGTAAAAATTCTAAAATCGCATCTTTATTATATAAAAGACCATATATATCAGCAACAACAGGTTGTTTAAGTGTATCATGTTTTAATGTACAATGACGCCATTTAGCCATATTAGCAGCATTTTTATCTTTAACTTCGGCTTTTTTCTTTTGACGAACAAGTTCATCACGTTTTGGTATTGTTCCACCATCGCATCCCATATTGAATGTATTTAATACCAAAAATGAAAAGAAGAAGGAAAAGAATAAAATGTAATAATTTTTAATGAGTCAATATAATTATATTTCATTGGTTTCATTAAAGAATTTTTTTTATCTCTATTAATAATATATCTAGCGACATTAACACATTTATGCAGATATTATATTGACAAGATGAATCATACTTATTTTTTATTGTTTGTTTGTTCTTCTCGTAAATTCTATTTCGAAATAAAAATTAAAAAAAAAAAAATCAAAAAAGAATTTTTTTTTTTTCTTCTTCAATTTATTATGCCTGCATGTCCTCGTGATAATCAATATTCATCATTACCACCACCTGGTTTTAGTGATGATAAATCAAAATTAAAACGTGTACAATTAATTGAATTATTAGGAAAAATTCTTGATAAATGTCAAAATGATTTACAATTTATTGAACAACAACCAAAACAAGTAGATTTATTATTTTCTACAGCACAATATACACTTTTATCAACATCAATATCAAATAATGATAAACAAGATTTTCTTAATAATATTATTAAAACTGCACAAGATTTATCAAGAAATGATAATGAAATTAATAATGAAGAAATTGTTTCATCTATTGATTCGAGTAAATAAATTTTATTAATAAATAATAATAATTATTATTGTTATTTATTTAGATTCATCATTAAATGAAAATAAACATTTAACATCAAGTATTCTTCCATCTGATACATTAAATAATAATAATATAGATGGTGATTTTTCACTTGAAGATCTTGCTTTTGAATATCTTCAAAATGAACCATCACCACCATTATCATTAAATGATAAAACAGGAGAAACTGATATAACACTTGATGATTCACAAAAAACTTCTCTTTCACCATTATCTTCAACACCACCAATAAATATTTTATCAAATCTTATTTTTCCAACACCATCAAATGATTCTATTATAATTAAAACACCAATTGAATCAATACTTTTTTCTAATCGTTTATCATCAAATGATGCTGCTGATGATGCTGATTGTATTTGGAAACAAGAATCAAGTTTATTTGGTCAAATGTTTTGTTCAAAAACAGATAAAATTCCATTAAAACCAACAAAACATATATCAACTTGTTTACTTGATCATTCACTTTATGAACGTTTAACACGTCTTATTAATCTATTACCTAAACAGTGTATTCGTAACAGTAATCAACAATTACCTTCTCGACATAATACACAGCATCAACAACAATCTCGACCACAACGTTCGAATAATGATAATCGACGTTCAATAAATCGACCATCGTTTCAACAAAATTCATCACAAGTACAAAATATGCAACGTTTTCCACAATCACAAAATTCTCGTCAATATACAAATCTAAATTATTCAAATCAACAAGGACATTTTGTTGATCGAAGACAACAACAACAACAACAACAACAAAATAGATATCCCCCTCCACCAAATTTTGTACAGAATACTGGTGATTATCAACAACAAAAAGGTTCATCTAAAAATAATTCTTATGCTAATTCTGGAAATGTACATCATCATCAACAACAACAAAAGAAAAAACCAAACATAAATAATAATCAACGAAATGCAAAGAAACCTACCGGTGGTGGCGGTGGTGGTGGTAAGTCTTTACATATTTTTTTTTCTCTATTAATTTAGTTTTCTTTTATAATTGATAGGTAATAAATCAACTAATGAAAAATCCGGTGCATCTGCTTCTGGTCCAAATTGAGATTCTAAATAGATGATAAATGAATTTACTATATAGACTATAAAAACCAAGTATTGATTGACGAATGTTGTTTTAAATCGTTTGCTGGAAGAATTCTTTTTTCTTGTTCGTAATGATATATTTGACAACTTGAGAAGCATTTTTTTCTTAATTTATAAGACAATTTATGTTTAAAAAGTTAGTAAGATCGATATTTTGTCTTTGTAAGTGGTCCAAAACTTGTGTTTTTTTTTTGTCAAATTTTTTTTTTGTTTGTTTGTGCTTTCTTCTCGTTCGTATTATTGCTCGCAAACACACTCAAAATGTAAATACTTTGAGAATATGTGTGTATATAATTTTCACGATCCGTAGTAACAGAACAAACGACAAATAAACTTTCTCTTATTTTTTTTTGGATTCTCTTAATTTTTATTCCAACAAAAAGAAAAGAAAAGAAAAGAATAGGTAATAATAGTTTAGCACAACAAAAAAGGTACGAATTAAAAAATGACGACAATCAATAATAGATCATAGAGACAAAAAAAACCAACAAATGTTAATAAAAAAAAAAAAAGAAAAGATAAAGAAAAAGAATAGGTTCCACAAAAACATATAAGCGTTTGGTTAATATAAGAAGATCTGCGCGCCAGATTGCCTGTTTTATTTGAAGGTACAAAATATGAAACGAGCAACTACACCGGAAAGATGTGCTCTTTCACCAATGATGTTTTCTTATTATATTGTTTTTTTTTTCACAGCCTTAATAATGATGATACGATAAAAAATAAATAAACAAAAAATATAATCGAATATCAAAATGACAAACAGGTTAAATAAATGACAACGAAAACAACAACAAAAAACGAGAATGCTGCCCACCAAAAGAAAAAAAAAATCCAATAATAATGACAAAAGAAAAAAGTTGAGATGAATGAAAAGAGAGAGAGAAAGAGAAAGAAACAAAATCATACAAAATAAAAGTTGTGTACAAAATAAACGAAAACACAAAGAAAAAAAAAAGAAACAGCGAACAGAATCTTTTTTTTCTAATAATTTTTTTTTTTCTCAAAATTTTTTTTTTCAACAAAAAAGCCCACAATATATGTAGAAAGATTGCACAAAGAAAAAGAACAACTATGACGAGTAAACACATCTAAATGTGTTTATTATTTTTTTTTTTAAAGTAATTATCAGAAAAGAGAAGAAAAAAAAATACATACGAGATCATCCAACAACTTATCCTCTACTAACAACATTTATCCAAAAAAAAAAAATGCGCTAGGTCTTATGGAAATGAAATAAAACAAGACATACATATGCGCAACGTTCACAAAAAAAACGAATATACATAAAGAAAAAAAAGAAAACAACAATTATTATTCTTATTTCTTTTACCAACGAAATGGTAATGAACGTGGACGATCAGCTCCTTCTTTTACCAATGGTTTATGATATTCTCGACCTGCACGTGCATGTATTGATGCCCAACATGCTTCACAATAATATTGTAAACATGTTACATTTGCACAAAAAAATGGAGCAAATTTTCCACCACATCGTGCACCAGCACATTCATCACATAATTGATCATCAAGTACATACGGTTTAACTTCAACCTAAAAACAAAACAAAAAAATGTTGAATGAAATGACTATTAGGAATAAAGAATTAATAAACAAAAACAAAACAACAAACTCGTTTATCAATATCTCCATGTTGTAATTGTACAAAACGAGCTGATATTGCAGCTATATAACTTTGTTGATTTGAAAAAGCTACACGACCGGCACCTTTCGGATATTTTAATTCCGGATCTGTATCAATACCAGCATAACAAACCCCACCGTATAAACGATCCATTATCATAGCTAATTCAACTATACGAAAAAAAAAACAAAAATGATTAAAAAATATTTTCTTTTTTCTTTTAATTTCTTTCTTTACCTGCACGTAATGGTCGAGGTACTCCACCGACAAATATTGTTTTCCTTGGATCAAGTGGTTGTGTACCATCCATAACAAAATCCGAATCAGCTAAAAGCCATGGACGTATTTGTACAGCTTTATCTTTCATACTTGGACTTGATACACACATATAAAGTTTTGAATCATCAATAACACATTCATCAATTAATTCTTGTACTGAACGTTCATATGTAAATATTAAAAAAGCATAACCTTTTGGTGGAAAATATGATTTGCTTTCTTGTTTATGTGGCCAATCAACAATTAATGGACCAAATCGTTGAAAATGTGCTATAATTTCTTCTGTTTAAATAAAATATAAAATATATTATTTATTGTTTTAAAAAAAACCATTTTTTTACCTTCATCAATATCAGGTGGTAAACCACCAACAAAAACTTTACGTGAAAAACGTTCTTCTTTATTCATATCAATTGTCATTGTACGTGGTGATGTATTAAATAAACCTGTTGATGATGTTGATGGACCACCAACTGACATTAAACTTTCTGTATCAAGTATACTACCCATTCCACTATCTTCACTATAAACACGTTTAACTCCATCATTACGCATTATATCCATTATTTGATGAAATGAACTCATATCATATGCTTCACCAGACTAGAATTTCGAAAAAAAAAATTATGTAAAATTTTTGTTTTTGTTATTTACATTAATTGATGGAAAATTTTGTCCCATATCATTTGATGATGATGATTGACCATTTTGTGTTGTAGAAAGAAAATTATTCATAATTGATGTTGGTCGATGTGTATTTAATGATGGTTGATTTTGATTTGTTGTTGATGGAAGAAATGAAAAAAAATTATTTTGTCCAGATTTTGTTTGAGATATTGGAATATTTGAATTTGTTAATGATGATATTGGACGACGAGATCTAAAAATATAATAATAATTTAAAATAAATTCAAAATAAATAAATATATATATTTACGATGTTCCTGGAAATCCATGTGGAATTGATGATGTATTCCATGTTGGAGAATGAGATTGTTGTTGCTGTTGCATATGAGGTGGTGGACCAATTGATGGTGATTGATTATTCCATCGTCCATTTATAGGTAATGTTGAAACACCATTACCAGTACGAATTGGTGGTGTTGGAAAATTATGTGCTGCTGTTATCGGTCTCCTCTGTATTGCCTTTAGAAAAAAAAAAATTAATAATAAAAAAAATAAAAAATTTTTTTTTAAAATTTTTACCTGTTGATAAGACATTTGTTGTTGCATTGTCATAAGAGGTGTTGGTGTTGTTGTTTGTTGTGGTTCAAACATTCGATTACCATTATGTACATCAAATGGATGATCACCGGTAACACTACTCAATGGATCAATAACATTACTCCATGATGAACTTTGGAATGTTGTTTGAAGATCAGAAAGTACACCATTTTGATAATTATTTGATGTTAATTTTCCATCATTAAGAATTCCATTTCCATTGATATTTATTTGTTGTTGTTGTTCACCATTATTAAGTGATAATGGTGGTGGTGGTGATGATGTTGTTGGTGTTGTTGATGTACTATTGCTTGTATTAGCAGGAAGGATAAGTTTATTAATCGAGCTTTCGTTACTCATTGGAGTATACGAATACCAACTCGATGAGAGGAAAGACCTGCAAAAAAAAAAATTTTATTTTTTTAAAAATCTCCTCAAATATACCTCATAGATATATCTGAGGAAGTTGTGACTAACGAAAACATCCGAAGAAATGTGAAAAAAAAATAGTGTTCTTTTTTTTTAAAGAACTTTTCATTATCAATTTGGCGGGTTTATATAAGACTTTAAAATTTCATTAAATTTTTTCTGACAAGAATATAATAAATCATTTTATTTGTTATATAAAAAAAAAAAAATCTTATATATGTAATGCATACTGCACAATCATGAAAGAAGAAAATGAGAAAGACAATAACATTGTTTGCTCACGCGTCCAGACGTAAGTTTTCTTTTTCTTCTTCTTCCGCAAGTAGTAGGGAGAAGAAAAAAAAGAAGATGTTCTCAATAGATGACAAAAGAAGAAAAAAAAATACTTGTTCAACATGTATACGATACTAATCGAAATGCAGAGAAACAAACACACTATTGATGATGATCGTTGTCTTTCTCTCTCTTTTATCTGTTGCTTTTCAATCAGCATACACAATAACGATACTTTCTATTTTATTTCTATGTCTCACAGTCCGCTTCATTTGATGCCACGATCACCATGAACAACATAGAGTTCTTTCTATTCGTGTCATTTAGTTTTTTGTCTACTCATATATATATATATATAGGATCGGGGAAAAAAAAATTCTGGATGAAAGCAAAAGAAAAAAAAAAAAAAGAAATGTGCTATCAGCTGTTAGTAGACATTGCTTCCTTCGTTTTCTTTTTTTGTTGCCTACGGTCTTTTTCTATCGTTTTTACATTGAACGCAACAAAGAATATATTTACGACATAATGATGTAGCCATCTGTTCTATAAATGTAATATAAATTCTATCTAGTTGTATTTTTTTTTCTTCTTCTTAAATTACCACAAAAAAAAAATAGAAATGTGACATTCATTAAAATGATTATATATATATATAAAAGTAAAAAAACTGTCTATGCGATTATTTATTTAAATATAATAAAAACGTGTGTGCATGTTTTTGAAAAGAATCAACATCAATATTATGTGTTTCTTTCTAGACATATAAATTTTAATACTTAGTTTTTATTTATAAAGTATTAAAAATTATTTTAGTGATATAGAGGAATGCTTAAAGCTATTAGAATAAGAACTCTTAAAGATCGTCTAAGTATCTCCAATGCAATAACTAGAAGAATTTTTTACTCTATCTAAATAAAAACTATATGAACTTATTTTTAATTTATTCATCGTCTTCATTTACACTTATTATTCATATAAATTTTTTTGTCAGTATT
>JAJEKB010000397.1:0-10442 GCA_022393335.1 Macrotrachela quadricornifera | reverse complement strand
TACTTACTTGTCCAATTACACATATAAACGAAGCTAAAATAAATAAAAAATTTTTTTATTTAATGTGATACTAACTTGTCCAATTACATATATAAATGGACATAAAATAAATAAAAAAAATTTTTTTTAATAATTATTTTACTTACTTGACCATTTAAATATATAGATGGACCTAAAATAAATGAAAAAAATTTTTTTAATAAATATTATACTTGTTCGATTGCATATATAAATGAACATAAAATAAATTTAAAAAAAAATTTTTATTTAATATTATACCTACTTGGCCATTTGCATATATAAATGGACATAAAATAGATAAAAAAAATTTTTTTAATAATTATTTTACTTACTTGGCCATTTATATGTATAAATGGAACTAAAATAAATAAAAGACAAATTTTTTATAATTGGATGTAATAATGCTGTAAAACGACAAAAAAACGATAGTCGTAAAGGCAGCTATACGACAATCATAAGACAGTCGTTTCCGGTAACATTGAAACGGCCATCTTAAACGATGTCGTTTATGGTCGCATTTCACCGTTTTACAGTGCTTCGTAAACGGTCATCGTAACGGCAGCCATTTTTCGCCGTTTTGCACTGTTTAAGGCCGTTGACGGCGTCGTTTTCTTTCACATAGGCCATTCCAACCGGCGGAAACGGCACTGTAAACGGCCTGAAAGGGCTACGAAACGATGCAATACGGCATTAATTTTCATCTTATTTCGCCGTAACCCGTCAACCCGTTTTACGGGTCGTTTTGTCGCTAGAAAACGGCCACCGTTTTTCGCCTTATTTCTATACATTTCTGGGTTGCCGGATTACGGCGACGTTTTTTACCGTTTTCTGCCGTTTACGGCGCTGTTCTCTTCGACCTGGGTAGAAATTTTCTTTTGTTTTATTATATTAAATAAATCTTATTATAAATCTTATTTTTGTTTTGCTTCTAATTGATATAATTAATCATCGATTGAAAGATGAAGAAATAAGAAAACGTACATTATCATTATAGAAACATCAAAAATTTCATCAATGGAAGATCAGATAATAGATGGCGTAATGATTCTAAATCTTCAATATTTACAATTATTTAAAAGAAAAACTAATTAACAATAGATTATATTTTTTATGTTCATTGAATTTCAATGAGATAAATTGTTATCTATATTTGATTAATTTAATATCCATTTCTTTTCTAATATATCGTATAATCTAATACAAAAATCTTTTTTAATAATTAATACACAACAAAAAAATAATTAATTCATTTGTACGTCTAATAGAAATTTTTCAAATATTCGATAACATGTTCATATTGATTAGATCATTTTTTCAATTTTTTTTTGTAAGTTCCGTGGTTTAAGGCAATATCTCTTATAAAAATATTTAAACTAATTTATTTATTTTGAAAATTTCTGTTTTTATAAGTAAATAAATAAATGATTAACAAATATCATTCATCTATTTTTTTATATAAAACCGTTCTAAATATTTACAATATTTCCAAGAAAGCATTGACAAATCATTCGTCTTTTATATGTTAATTAACATAAATATCTCATAAAATTGAATTAATCTTAAATAATAATTTTTTTCTTTTTTTCTCTTTCGAATAAATCAAATCAATAAACAATTCAAACTCCAATAAATAAAATGTTTGACTTATTGAAAAAAAAGCCTTCTTCTACCTCTCAATTAAACAATCGATCGACTTGTAATGGATCAGCTGCATCTTAACCCTTTGATTACGGATCACCCATATATGGTATTTGAAGTTTTACAGATATTATCATCATTATAATATCATTTAGATTCTATCGAAAGGAATCCTCTCTTTTTCTCTTATCTTGGCAACATTATTGCGTCATCATCCCGCATTGCTATGTATGTATATGCTCTCTCTTGCATTTTGACATGCTTGTTTCTTACACTCTACCTCGCTCTAGTGAATTCTGGTATATTGTCTTTCTTTTCTGTTTCAATGTATTCTCTCGTACAAATAAAACTTCGATTTTATGCCAGAAACAACTTATATCTTTGGATATATTCTCACGCAAGCGAAATAAATTCTAGTTATTGTACACGTATTTTCACATAAACATTTTATTATTCATACCTATCACGTAAAACTCTTTGCTCAATATGGCGACTTGTACAACTAATGATCCACATGATATGGAAATTGATGAAGTTAATTCATCAGATATAGATAGTGATGAATTATCATACTTTAAAACACTTCTAAATACTCCTATATACTAATAAAGCTTATTGCAGACTGTTTTAGAACGAAAAATAAAAGATTCATCTTTAAAAAAAAAACCGTAACCAAAGGGTTAAAAAGAGTATCTATGAGGCCATAGGCGGCGGAGCCATTAGACCTGGGTAGACGCGAGCCTACCCTAGTTTAGAATTGGGTAGGCTTTAGCTATACCAGATCGAAGGTCTGAGTAGGCTCGATTCAGTGTAAAAACTAATCGATTAAATTTCAAATTAATTATTTCACTCGATTATTCTCCAGTTGTTGTGAAGAGATGAACGGCGGCTTGCAGAAAGCTCCAAAAACTAGTTTTTATATGAGTCTTAGTCAAATCAGCACGATCATAAACGATAATTTTGAGGAGCTTTTCGCACATTTTATAAGTCCTGTATTATGAATTTATTTTATTGCTCGTAAACGATTGTAAAAAGTGAGATGCGTAAATAGTCCGCTTTTTAGTGATCGTTTTTGCTATTATGACCTAACAAATACGGTTTAAATATGGCGGCGTTGCCGTAAAGTTTTTACAGCCATTTATTAGAAGAAATTGCAATCTCATTTATATTATAGAAGTCCTGAGAGCTTTTGAACTATGTACATTTCAAAGTTTTCAAAAGTAGCTTTCGCCGAGTCTTACATTTTTTCAAAGATTTAAAAATTCTCATAACAATAAAGCAGAGTTCCAATGCATTCTCGTTATAAGATGTTACCGTTTATAAAATGTTTTTGTTAAAGCACTAACGAAAGTTCTCAAAAATCCTTAAATCGGTTTCCAAACGAGAGTTTCCAGTAGATCTAACAGACCAATTCGTCTTGAGAAGTCTTTTAATATAGAACGGAGTTCTACTGCAGTGTAGTTTATAAGACGATAGCATACTTTATCATTCGCATATGAATTTTTGAATGTGTAAAGAATTAAAAAAAATGTTTTTTGAATAAAATAAATGACTAATGTTATAGCTAAATACTCCTCTCACAGGTGCTACGACTGAGCACTTTCTCAGTCTGATAAATTCAACGAATACATATCTGTGCACAATGAATTATTGACGTTTGGATCATCTTATTAACCGTCTTATGCATCAAAGGAATTAGATTCACTTGATCTCAACAGTATTCACTCTAATTTTGCTTGTGTACGTGAACTCTCTTTTATTTTCTTTGCAACATATCTTTACTTCATCATTAGTTTTTGATTTCGTTCGACGTAATAAACACTGTACAGTTACTAAACTTCTATACAAATGCATGCACTGCGAAAATTTATAGTGGGTATTATTATAAATGAACAAAGATCGCTCTTCAACTCATTTTCGAGGCTGTTTATACTAAAAACTTGAGCCTACCCTAGGCTGAAATTGCTCTGCCGCCTATGCACATATCATATATAATTTATAAATTAGTTGTATTTACTGTTTATTCCGTTGTCTTTCACTAAAAACTCAGCTAGTTTAATATTGATATTAAAGAATTAGTATATGACAAATATAAAAGGCATCACTCAAATTATTTTTATGTTTTAAAACGTTAGTTGTTCTCTTTTATGAATCGCATACATTTCAATTGCAAATATCGATTTTATTATCTGAGTGACAGATTCTTATCTAGATAAGAATCCTTAAAATAATCAACTACAACACCAACGATTGAAAGTAACCAATTATGTGTATATCAATACAAGCACCTATAACTTCGTATCTATGTCTTCAAGAGTTACTGTACATCTTGAGTATAAAGTGAATTTCAATATATAAATTTTCAAATTAATTTTCGTTATTTCACCCGTCTAACTAGAATTATAGTTATAATCAATAAATAAATTGATTTAAAAATAGAAAGAAATCTTATTTGGTAAAAAATATTTTTGATCATTTCAACTTATTTTATTTCTTAACTGATCGATCAAAGATGAATGAAGATGAAACTTTATCTACAAATATATTAACTGACAAAGATTTAAATAAGCAATATGTTGTTCAAGAATGTTTTTCTATTTAATATCCTTTGCCAATCTCAAATTGAAAATGCCATACTTTAAGTAAGTTTATTCAATTATATTAATCTATTTTTATTAGAAGACGACGTATATAATAGGATGATATACATGTTTAGAAAAAAAACTAAATATTTTTTAATATAGTATCAAATAGTAAATCCAATCTATCTGTATAAGTGTTCAACTAGTAATATTCAAATCCATTTATTCTTCTTTGTAATTTGTGAAATTACAATTCAAAAACATCAATTTATCAATTATTCTTTCAAATTTAAACAATAAATTCATTCATTCGTATAGTTTTATCATAGTAGAACATTACAACATTTATTATTTAAATATATTAGATATATAAATATATTTAAATTTTAAAAAAATAGTTTAAATAATTACTTTCTTTTTGATAATCATAAAAACATGACATTTCTAACTTATAAAATGAACTCCATATTTTTCTAAATATACTAATAGTCTTTCTTTTTTTTTCTATTTTAATTGTTTTTGATAAAATCTCTTGAGAATTCTTTCTTTTGCCTTTGGGTTCATTATCATCATTGTGTGACAAAAGGTGTGTATTGAATGTTCATTTCGAAATATTTCTCTTGATAACAAATCAATTGTGTAGTCGAAATCAATTATCATCTTTGTATGGTGTGATGATGATGAAGTAATCAACACACAATTGACCCTCATCATATATATATATATATATATATTTTTATCTCGTCAATTCATTCGAGCAGAAAATTGATCATATTTGAATAGAATAAAAACAGGTGAATCTTCAATATAGACAATTGACATAGCGTGTCGTTAATTGAAGTAATAATATTTGAGTTTTCGTTCTTTTTTTTTTCTACTACTCAGTCGGTCTCTTGCCTTCCTATTAATCTCGTCGCGTGCGTCTAACTGCTTGCAATATACATACACAAAATTGATCGTCATTATATTCACGATGAATTAGTAAAAAAAGAAATGATGGCGACGTCTATTAGTAATTATATTACTACGTCGACTTACCTTCCTCTTTTTTTCTTTTTTTTTTAAACTATATAAATGATAAAACAAATGAATCAAAATATATATTGAAGTACAAAGCTAATTCATTAAATCATATTTATATGCATATATATATATATATATATGTATATATATGAATAGAAAAAAAAAAGAAAACAAATCTTAGCAGTACAATAGGAAATTCTCTGCTTACACACATAGTTTGAAAAAAAAAGAAGAAAAAAAATGTATGTTCTTATACACCTTGTGACCATATAAGATGATTTTTTGTATTATTTGTTGTTCCAATAATGGCACTCATATATTCTTTGGCTTTAATACGTAAATGTGCAATTGAATTAACATTAGTATTTGGATTAAAATTTGTTGTTTCATTTATTATTTCATGTGTATCCGAAGAAAATGAACCATATGAATGATGAAGTGATGATGGTGGTGATGGTGTTGGATATGTTGATGATGAATAAAGTGATGATACATTACAATTGGTTGGAAAATATGTTACACCACCACCACAACCACTCGTATTATGTGATCCATTTGTATTTGTGGAAAATGGTGAAACAAGCCATGGATCCATAGGTAATGTTGATGTAACAGGTGATGATGATGAAGGATTTGTTATTGGTCGAGATGTTGGTGGAAAACTTGACATTGGAAAATCAGGATTAATTTTTAATGTACTTGCCTCAGCTTTTTCTTGTCGACGCCATTTCGCACGACGATTTTGAAACCTTAAATTAAATTTCTTAAAAGATTATTAAATATAAAAGACGTCATCATCATGCAATATAATTATGTGATATTTATTATTAATAATTTCAATTAAATTATATATGTATAAAGTCAACTATTTTAATATCTTACCAAACTTGTACTCGTACTTCTGGTAAACTAATTTTGCCTGCTAATTCTTCTCGATTGTATACATCGGGATAATCTATTAAATAAAAACAAACAAAATTTTCCTTAATACTAAAAAAAAAAAATTAAAATATCATACGAGATTTTTCAAAAGCTCGTTCAAGTTCATGTAATTGAAATGTTGTAAATGTTGTACGATTTCTACGATGTTTCTTTTTTGAATTATGTGGATGATTTGATAATGAACGATCATTACTGTCATTATCATCATCTAAATCTCCTATATCATCTTCTGAATTACCATTACTTTTACTAATACTTAATACATCAGTTTCATCACTAATACGACGAATAGCTTTACCTATTTAAAAAAGAAAAGATAAATTTGTTTTTTCTATTAAAAAATTATTTACTATCAGGATATGGTTCATTTGAACTTCTTTTTTTCTGATTAGATTTTGATGATGGTAAAAGATGAGAAGAAAATAAATGTTGTTGTTGATGATGATTATCAATATTTTTAATACCTAGAATAGCTTCTATTGAATGAATGGCTTTTAAATCATCATTTGTTGGTGGAATCATTGGAACAGAATTTGTTGTTGATGTTTTACTTGTACCACTTTTCATTCTATCTAGATTTCTTATATATATATATGTTAGTATGACGATGGGTAATAGTAATAATGATGGGTCTTCTCTCGTTTTTCTTTTTTTCTCTTTACTACTCCGTTGTTTTTTTAATTTATTTAATGAATAATCTAATAATGACCGTGATGAATGGAGGGTGGTAGTGCAACGACACAGCGTCGACGAGAAAGAAAAAAGAACATAAAATGAGCAGAAAGAGAAGAAGCAAAACATTAATCAACAACGTCACCCTTTCTCTATGATTGCTCTTTCTCTCTCTCTCTCTTTCTTTCTCGCATTTTTTTTCCTATTCGTCAAAAAATTGACGATAGGACGAATAGTAAAGGCAGATGTAATTATAGAGTGGCACAACCAATGATCATCGTTATTATTTGAACATTTCTGTCAACAACAAATTCAATCGATTTATTAGAAGATAAATGAATTTTTTTTTTAGAGAAACAGAATTTTAGATAATTCGTAAGTATTTTTTTTTGTTCTATTCAAATTATGAAATAGAATAATTAATTGTTCATAATTAAATTTTATTTAAAACAAATAAATTAAAATAGCTTTATTTTATTCTTAACATTGACATTTTGTCAAGTTTAATAATGGTTTTATAAAAAAAAAAAAACTACGATACATTTGAATATCTTATTAAATATGATTTCATCTTCCTTTTGTTTCATAAAATAGTCCCATGGTGATCACTTAAGTAAAATAGCAAGATAATGCATCATCATGAATTGATTGTCTGTATTTAACGTTGATTAAATTAGTTGAAAAAATTTGATTTATTTAAAAGAGAAAAAGATAGACAAGTATCTCTCATTGTTAAACACCGGTACATCTGCTGGCATACATTGAGATTAAGTGGATGACGTCTTTTCTTCTTCTTTTTTGATGTGATTGAGTCTACTTGATATTAATTAGCAGTTTTTTTTTTCTGTAACGACAGTTTTGTTTCGTCAATCCTGCTGTGAAAAGTCAATTAGCTTTAACGAGTCATAGATGAAGTAAAAGCTCATTTCTTTCATCGTCAAATAAAAATGACATGATGATGAAAGTATAAAGAAAAAGAATCTTGTCATTGACAATTAACGTCATCATTACATCTATATATATATAAAGCTTTTCTCACCTGATTGTGTTATCTATGACATGACAAATTGAATAACATGCAATATACAGTATATTTCATTGAAATTGATCATTTAATGATAATGCTCTACCGGAAATTTGTCTTCTTTTTTTTTTCATTTCAAGAGCGAATTTTTTAATCAAATGAAAAAAAGCGTAAAATCTATTTGCTCGTTCAATGATTAGCTATTTCGTTACTCTACTACTGTCAGTAGTAATTTCCTGATATGATGTGTGATTTTATATCTTAGTTAATAATAAAGCGAAGATTAAATTCGCCACTATAATCGAATATACACTTTCACTCGTCTATTGATTTGCTAACAGAATTAAAGAGCAAAGCTTTCTATATACATCAACGGTGTGACCTTTCATAATGTTAGTCTCAATTATTATCAAATTGACATGTTGTCTTCTTCATATAGTTATTTTCTTTTAATTATTGTCAAAATGTAAAGATTATATGAGAATAATTTTTATTTCTTTTTGAAAAAAGTGAAGATCGAAGATTTTTATCAAAATGTCAAATTATGTAAACTGTCGTTTTTTTTTGCTGTTATTAATATTCAAGAAAAAAGAAAAACGAGAATAATTGATATTTTATTAATTGGAAAGAAATGAGCAATTGAATTATGATTTTTATATTAATCTATAATGTGTGAGGAAATTAATTCATTTGTTAATTATGTGATAATTAAAAAGACTTCTAATTTAATTTTGAGTTTTCTTTTTCTCTTTCTCTTTAGAAATTAAAATAATAAAAATGAAATAATCATTTTATTGATTTCAATATCAGAAATATTAACTATCAGAATTAAAAATAAAAATATATTTATTGAAAAATAAAGTTGTGATTTCAAAGAGGATCAATATCAAATTAAAGCATATTAAAAATAGGCTTTATTGGTAATCTCGAATAAGGATTAGAACAATTTTTCATAATCAAATTGAGAAGATTTATTGAATTTTATGTCATAATGATATGAATATTAAAAGAAATATTATTGAGTATAAAATAATTTGAAATAAATTAATAATTATTAATACTTAGTGATAATCATCGTTTTGATTGAAATAGAATAGAGAGATCTTATGAAATATGTTACTTTTCAAAAACATGGATATGAGCCCTTGAAAAATCTAAATTAAATTATTCTAGAATATTCATCAGATATATTTACTACTTGGAACGAAAAAAAAAATGAAAACAAAAAAATTCACTAAACAAATAAAAAAATCAGTTGAAATTTATGAATAGTTATTTGAATGTATTACAAAACTATTCAAAAATTTATTGCTTTTCTCAACATGAGAAATACATTGAGTTTGCCTCTTTTTAAAATTAATTATTAGTTGTAATCATATGTTTCGCACGTAATTTCATTAATGCATCATTATCTGTTGAACGTCCTGGAACAATTGATTGTCTATGTTGTTTATGAACTGATGGTAAATTTAAACGATTTTGTCCATCTTGTGTTGTTAAAAGACCTGATTGACTAGCATTTGAATCACGTTTTCGAATACTCATTACAGATGACATACGACGTGATGATAAAACTGACATTTTACGTTGTGATATTGATGGTGGTTGAAGACCAACAATTGGAACAATTGGTCGTTGATAATAAGGTATAAATGCTTGACGATATGATGAAGATAATTGTGGTTCAATTAAATGTAACATATGTGCGGATTCACCACCGGATGATGATGATGTGGTATTAATTGGAGAAATTTTAGGAAGAATATATGGCACTTTTGGTATTTCTGTTCGATCGTTTTGAAGACTAGGTATAGCTAAATATACATGAAATATTAATAAGAAAAAAAAAATTTTTTTCATTTATAAATATTACGTAATTGATTAATTTTTTTTCCATTAATATTTCTTTTATATCTTCTTAATGCTGCAACTGTTTTCCAATCATTTAATTTTTTTGCTATTTCAATTTTTGATTCAATTAAATTATAAAATTCTGATGAATCTAATAATGATAATGATGTTGATGATGATAATGTTGTTATACTATTTTTTGTATTTATTGTTGTTTTAGATTTGCTTGACATTAAACGTTGTTGTGTAAAAGGAATTTCTCTTGACATAAATATTGTCGAACGAGATTTCTCAAATAAATAATCACTTATATGATCATAACCTAATTTTCTTGCTAATTCTTCTGGTGTATTATTATAATTATCTTTTATATCAAATCTTATACGATATTGTAAAAGATATTCAACAATAGCATGTACAAGAATTTCATCTCCATGTTCAATTGTATAATGTAATGAACATAAACCTGATTGATCTCGTATAAGTATATCAATATCACCTGGAAATGTATCAAGTAAATAAAGTGCTTCTTGTGTACAATTAAGATTTGTTGCCCAATTAAATAGATTTTTTCCATGATAATCATATTTATTTATATCAAGATGACAATGTGTAATTAAAAATTTAAATATTTCAAAACGTTTTTTTTTCAAAAAAAGGATTTTGATCATTTTGTTGTTTAAGTAAAT
>JAJEKB010000396.1:0-14855 GCA_022393335.1 Macrotrachela quadricornifera | reverse complement strand
TAACGTCGTCACATCATATCCTGTTGTATATTTATAATACAAACAGGCGAAGAAATAACTTTGGATTTGCTGGTTACGTGAATATTTTTAATCATATTCGTCCCATGAAGAAAAACGAATCCATGTTCAACGCAACACCATTATCCAACCAAGAAAAGATAAATAGCAACGCCACTAGTAAGGTCATTACTAAAGAACAGTCAGTGAACGAATGCATCTTGTCACAACGTCGACAGCTTTCTAATATTGAAAACTTCATTTTTGTATGGTTGGATTCAAATATCAATACTTCTGATAAAGATTATCAATATTCGATCGCTCAATTTCAACGTATCGTCAATTCGATAGAGACATTTATGGATGTAGATCAGTGCATCGATTCTATCACTGAGGTTGAAGATAGCAAAAAAGTATTTATGATTGTTTCTGATGCTTTTCATTAACAGATTTTTACCCTAATCGAAGATATATCTTAACTTCACTCAATTTGCATATTTAGTTATCAAATGAAACACCAACAATGGACAAAAGAATGCAAAAAAATGAGAGGCATCTTTACTGAAGCTGAACATATCTGTGATGCAGTCAGAAGAATTATTCGTCAGTCCGAAACTGACTTAACACCAATTAGTATTATTTCCACAACTGCTTATAACAATTTCAATGAACTGGATCAATCATTTATGTATTCACAATTGCTTAAAGAAATTATCTTGGAGATAAACCATGATGAAACAGCTAAGAAAGAGTTTGTCAATTTTTGTCGTGCCCTTTACATTGGCGACGATATCCAGTTGAATATAATTGATCGATTTAACGCAGACTATGAACGTCAATCACCTATTTGGTGGTATACAAAAGAATCATTCATCTATTCAATGATCAACAAAGCTTTGAGAAATTTAGATTCTGAAATAATCGTCAAAATGGGTTTCTTCATGCAACATCTTCATCGGCAAATCGAACAAATGCATTCAGAAACTAAACAGAGAACACATATAATCGTTTACCGAGGACAAGGAATGTCAAATTCTGATTTTGAGAAGATCAAGAATAATAGGGGTGGTCTTCTCTCATTCAATAACTTCTTGTCGATAAGTTTCGATCGACAAGTTTCGCTTGCATTTGCCGATAGTGTTCGGTATAATAATGATTTTACAGGTATATTGTTCAAAATGGAAATTGATCCATCGCTCTCATCAATTCCATTTGCATCATTAAATACTATTAGTTATTATTCGAATCTAGAAGAAGAGATTTTGTTTTCAATGCACACCGTTTTTCGAATTCATGAGGTAGAACAAATCGAAGAGCGGCTGTGGGAAGTTAATCTCACGTTAGTCAACGACACCGGTCAACAACTGAAACGTTTGACCGACCAGATGCGAAGTGAAATTCACGGAACGATTGCTTGGAATCGCTTGGGAATCCTGATGATCAAGATGGGTAATTTTCAAAAAGCAGTAGAAATCTATGAAATATTGCTTAAGGCAACGTTTAACGGTGACAAACAAGAAGCTGCTACAAAGCTCGCTGCCATCTATAATAACATTGCCAATGCACAGCAGTCATTGGGATATTACTCAACTGCATTTACATACTATCAGAAAACACTAGAAATTCAACAGATGTATCTTCCACACGACCACGCATCGCTAGCAACAACCTACAATAATATTGCTACGATAAAAGATTCTATAGGAGACTATTTAATTGCGCTGTCATACTATGAAAAGGCACTTGCGATTCAACGGAATTCTCTACCATCGAGTCATATTGGGCTTGCTGCGACATACAACAATATTGGTGGGACTCATCAATCAATTGAAAATTACTTAAATGCACTCTCATACTATCAAAACGCATTGGATATTCAGCAGAAATCTCTTCCACAAAATCATCCATCACTAGCGACAACTTATAACAATATCGGTGCAGTACATAACTCGAGAGGCGACTACTCAACTGCACTATCATATTATGAGAAGACGCTGAAAATAAGACAGAAATTTCTACCACAAAATCATCCTGATATCGCTACGGCATACAATAATATTGGTGAGACTTATAAATCAATGGGAGATTACTCAAATGCACTTTCATACTATGGTAAAACACTTCACATCCAACAGATAGCTCTTTCATCCAAGCATCCTGATATCGCTACGACATACAATAATATTGGTGAAGTACATCAATTAATGGGACATTACTCAACTGCACTCTCATACTTTCAAAACGCATTGGATATTCAGCAGAAATCTTTTCCACACGATCATCCATTATTAGCCACAATTTATAACAACATCGGTGCAGTAGATAACTCGAGAGGAGACTACTCAACTGCACTGACATGTTGTGAGAAGACACTGAAAATAAGACAGAAATTTTTACCACAGAATCATCCTGACATTGGTACGACCTATAATAATATTGGTGAACTACATCAATCAATGGGAGATTACTCAAATGCACTCTCATACTTTCAAAATGCATTAGATATTCAGCAGAAATCTCTTCCACACGATCATCTATTATTAGCCACAACTTATAACAACATCGCTGCAGTACATAACTCGAGAGGAGACTACTCAACTGCACTAGCATGTTACGAGAAGACGCTGAAAATAAGACAGAAATCTCTACCACAAAATCATCCTGATATCGCTACGGCATACAATAATATTGGTGTGACTTATCAATCAATGGGAGATTACATGACTGCGCTCTCATACTATGAGCAGGCACTTCATATACAGCAGATAGCTCTTTCATCAAATCATCCTGTCCTGGCAACAACCTACAATAACATTGCTGTAGCACATAGTTCAAGAGGAGACTACTCGACGGCACTATCATATTATGAAAAGACACTTGAAATAAGACAAAAATCTCTTCCATCCAATCATCCTGATCTGGCTGCGATCTACAACAACATTGGTGAGATTCATCAGTCAATGGGAGATTACCCAAATGCACTTTCATACTATAATAAAACACTTCAGATTCAACAAATAGCTCTTCCACCCAAGCATCCTGGGCTGGCAATAACCTACAACAATATTGCCGTGGCACATGCTAAGATGGAAGACTATTCAGCTGCATTATCATACTATGAAAAAGCACTTGATATTGAGCAGAAATCTCTTTCATCCAGTCATCCATCACTTGCTCTCACCTACAACAACATTGGTGTAGCGCATAATTCAATGGGAGACTATTCGATGGCATTGTCACAGTATAAGAAGGCCCTTGATATTCAAGAAATATCTCTTTCACCTGATCATCCTGAACTGGCAGCAACTTACAATAATATTGCTGTGGTAAATAAGGCAATTGGAGATTATTCAACTGCACTCTCATACTACGAAAAATCACTCGAGATCCAGAAAAAATCTCTTCAACCCAATCACCCATCTCTAGCTACCTTGTATAACAATAGTGGTGCAGTGCATAGTACGATGGACGACTATTTGGCTGCATTATCATACTATGAAAAGGCACTTGAAATTCAACAGAATTGTCTATCATCCAGTCATCCATCTCTTGCTCTCACCTACAACAATATTGGTAACATATATTATTTTATGGAAAACTATTCGAATGCGTTATTATATTTTGAGAAGGCGCTTGAAATAAGGCAGAAATCATTTCCTCTCAAGCATACTGCTCTGGCCACAATTTACAACAACATTGGTGAGGCGAATCGCTGCATAGAACATTTTCCAATGGCGCTATTTCACTATGAGAAGGCCCTTGAAATTATGGAAACATCTCATGAATTCGATAATTCACAGTTGGCTACCTTGTATAGAAATATGGGCTCTGTTCATGAATCAATGAAAAGCTACGTCGATGCGCTCATATATTACAAGAAGGACCTGGATATGCAGGAAAAATCACACTCATCCGAACATTTATTGTTAGCTACAACATACGCCAACATTTTTATGGTGTATTATTTAATGGGTGACTATTTGACCGCACTCTCATACAATGAGAAGACACTTGAAATCCAGCAAAGATCTTTTCCCGTTGATTATGCATCAATAGCTGTGACGCATTACAACATGGCAAAAGCATTTGAACATCTTTGTCATTTTAAAGACGCCGTTAAACATGCTCAGCAAGCTGTCGATATTGCTCGTTGCGCATTTAGTCCAAATCATATTGAAATCAGCCAGAATCAGGACTATCTGGAGCAATTGCGTGAGAAACTATAATCCTATTGCTGACACTTCTAATACCAGTATATATGTATACATGTCAAAAATTTACTCTCGTTCACTATCATTAATTCGTGTATTTAAGATTATTTCAGTGTATTGAATAAAAAATATTTATGTAATAACCACGATTATTTTTTCTTATAGAAAGCTAGCGCATTTTTTGCTACAAAATTGCTTTTAGTTCAATAATCAGTTGAGTCAATAATCCTTTTTTGATGATTATAATCGATTATATGACAAGGTTTGGATTGGTTCGGTTTAAAATTTTCAAAGGAATTGATCGAGTCGGTTCACTACGGCTGGAGACGTCTTCTCTACCATAAAAAGAGAATACATCCTATTCCGTGATGTTGCACATTGCGGAACTAGTTCTGCCTCAGGAATTAATTCCGCCGATTCCGGAATTGGTTCAAACCATAACACAATCTGATTCCGAAATCATTTCCAACAGTACCGTCTAATTCCCGGATCGCTCACGTTTAGTATTGTCGTTGCAGAATAATGTGAAACACAAACGAGCGATTCCGGAAGTGGATGGAATCACTTGGAATAGTTGAAATTGATTCCGGAATCGAATTTTCTATAGATTTCATGTAATTCCGGAATCTGTGGAATTAGTTTCCTAGATGGAACTAATTCCCTAATGTTCAACATCGCGGAATAGGATGATTGCTCGATTTACTTCTTTTGTTTAAGCCATTTATCAATAGTATGATGAATATTTGATTTATAGTGTTCATCTAAAATTTAAAAATCCTGTTTAGATAAATCTGAATATTCAATAAGATAAGCTTGAATGTTCAACGAGATAAACTTTATAAAAATTACATAATAAACCAAAAAAAGACTTTATGTTAAAGTTTGATTAGTTTCATCAATGTCTTTGTTAAAGTTTTAAAAATATCAGATGCAATTATAATAAACAGTCCGATGAACAGCAACTTGAATAATTTTATTATATTAATCGAATTAGATAATTGATTAAAATAATTTTTGAGACAATGCCAAATTTCTACAATAACTGATTGCCCATCATAATATACTGTTCTTAATGCTGAACAAATTATTTTTGCAGAAACAGTTTTTGGCATGAAGAACGAGTATGAGAAAATGAATGAACCAGTTGTTACATATCCATAACGACATATAAGCAAATAAATCGACAAAATATTTTAAACCAACTACAGAATATGTTGTAACACAACGATCAGTATCATCTGTTGTTATGTTAATGTTATTGTTGTGATAAAATTTAAATTCACAAATAAATGTTACAAGAAACATTTGTATTACCTGTACGATCAACATTAAAAATATAATAAACCAAAAACTGATGTTAGGCGTTAGAAATCTAAAAAATTATCCAGGACTTCCATTCCGATCGTCGGAAAAGGCACTGTAAACGGCCTGAAAGGGCTACGAAACAATGCAATACGGCATTAATTTTCATCGTATTTCGCCGTAATCCGTCAACCCATTTTACGGGCCGTTTTGTCGCTAGAAAACGGTCACCGTTTTTCGCCTTACTTTATACATTTCTGGTTGCCGAATTACGGCGACTTTTTGACGCAGTTTTCTGCCGTTTACGGCGCCGTTCTCTTCGACCTGGGTAGAAATTTGCTTTCTTTTATTATATTAAATAAATGTTATTATAAATCTTATTTTTATTTTGCTTCTAATTGATATAATAAATCATTGATTGAAAGCTGAAGAAATAAGAAAATATACATTATCATTACAGAGACATCAAAAATTCATTAATGGAAGATCAGATAATAGATGGCATAATGATTCTAAATCTTCAATATTTACAATTATTTAAAAGAAAAAGAAAAACTAATTAACAATAGATTATATTTTTTATGTTTATTGAATTTCAATGAGATAAATTGTTATCTATATTTGATTGATTTAATATCCATTTCTTTTCTAATATATCGTATAATCTAATACAAAACTCTTTCTTAATAATTAATACACAACAAAAAAAGAATTAATTCATTTTTACATCTAATAGAAATTTTTCAAATATTCGATAACATGCTTACATTGATTAGATCATTTTTTTTGTAAGTTTCGTGGTTTAAGGCAATATCTCTTATAAAAATATTTAAACTAATTTATTTATTTTGAAAATTTCTGTTTTTAAAAGTAAATAAATAAATGATTAACAAATATCATTCATCTATTTTTTTAATATAAAACCGTTCTAAATATTTACAATATTTCCAAGAAAGCATTGACAAATCATTTGTCTTTTATATGTTAATTAATATAAATATCTCATAAAATTAAATTAATCTTAAATAATAATTTTTTTCTTTTTTTCTCTTTCGAATAAATCAAATCAATAAACGATTCAAACTCCAATAAATAAAATGTTTGACTTATTGAAAAAAAGCCTTCTTCTATCTCTCAATCAAACAATCGATAGACTTGTAATGGATCAGCTACATCTTAAAAAGAGTATCTATGAGGCCATAGGCGGCGGAACCATCAGGCCTGGATAGACGCGAGCCTACCCTAGTTTAGAATTGGGTAGGCTTGGGTAGGCTTTAGCTATACCAGATCAAAGGTCTGAGTAGGCTCGATTCAGTGTAAAAACTGATCGATTGGATTTCAAATTAATTATTTCACCCGATTATTCTCTAGTTGTTGTGAAGAGATGAACGGCGGCTTGCAGAAAACTGCAAAAACTAGTTTTTATATGAGTCTTAGTCAAATCAGCACGATCATACACGATAGTTTTGAGGAGCTTTTCACACATTTTATAAGTCCTGTATTATGAATTTATTTTATTGCTCGTAAACGATTGTAAAAAGTGAGATGCGCAAACAGTCCGCTTTTTAGTGATCGTTTTTGCTACTATGACCTAACAAATACAGTTTAAATATGGCGGCGTTGCCGTGTAGTTTTTACAACCATTTATTAGAAGAAATTGCAATCTCATTTATATTATAGAAGTCCTGAGAGCTTTTGAACTGTGTACATTTCAAAGTTTTCAGAAGTAGCTTTCGCCGAGTCTGACATTTTTTCAGAGATTTAAAAATTCTCATAACAATAAAGCAGAGTTCCAATGCATTCTCGTTATAAGATGTTACGGTTTATAAAATGTTTTTGTTAAAGGACTAACGAAAGTTCTCAAGAATTCTTAAACCGGTTTCCAAACGAGAGTTTCCAGTAGATCTAACAGACCAAATCGTCTTGAGAAGTCTTTTAATATAGAACGGAGTTCTACTGCGGTGTAGTTTATAGGACGGTAGCATACTTTATCATTCGCATATGAATTTTTGAATGTGTAAAGAATTAATAAAAAATGTTTTTTGAATAAAATAAATGACTACTGTTATAGCTAACTACTCCTCTCACAGGTGCTACGACTGAGCACTTTCTCAGTCTGATAAATTCAACGAATACATATCTGTGCACAATGAATTATTGACGTTTGGATCATCTTACTAACCCTCTTATGCATCAAAGGAATTAGATTCACTTGATCTCAACAGTGTTCATTCTAATTTTGCTTTAAAATGTCAAGAGAGAAAAGTCTTTTTCGGTTATGATCAGTTTTGCTTGTGTACGTGAACTCTTTTTTGTTTTATTTGCAACATACCTTTACTTCATCATTAGTTTTTGATTTCGTTCGACGCAATAAACACTGTACAGTTACTAAACTTCTATACAAATGCATGCACTGCGACAATTTATAGTGGTTATTATTATAAATGAACAAAGATCGCTCTTTAACTCATTTTCGAGGCTGTTTATACTGAAAACTTGAGCCTACCCTAGGCTGAAATTGCTCCGCCGCCTATGCATATATCATATATAATTTATAAATTCGTTGTATTTACTGTTCATTCTGTTGTCTTTCACTAAAGGCTCAGCTAGTTTAATATTGATATTAAAGAATTAGTATATGACAAATATAACAAGCATCGCTTAAATTATTTTTATGTTTTAAAAGGTTAGTTGTTCTCTTTTATGGATCGCATACATTTCAATTGCAAATATCGATTTTAATTATCTGTGTGACAGATTCTTATCTAGATAAGAATCCTTAAAATAATCAACTACAACACCAACGATTGAAAGTAACCAATTATGTGCATATCAATACAAGCACCTATAACTTCATATCTATGTCTTCAGGAGTTACTGTACATCTTGAATATAAAATGAATTTAAATATATAAATTTTCAAATTAATTTTCGTTATTTCACCCGTCTAACTAGAATTATAGTTATAATCAATAAATAAATTGATTTAAAAATA
The DNA here is from genome assembly GCA_022393335.1 of Macrotrachela quadricornifera. Taxonomy (NCBI): domain Eukaryota; kingdom Metazoa; phylum Rotifera; class Eurotatoria; order Philodinida; family Philodinidae; genus Macrotrachela; species Macrotrachela quadricornifera. The sequence goes on along the minus strand of JAJEKB010000396.1, from coordinate 6,350 downwards.
GAAAGAAATCTTATTTGGAAAAAAATATTTTTGAGCATTTCAACTTATTTTATTTCTTCACTGATCGATCAAAGATAAATGAAGATGAAACTTTATCTACAAATATATTAACTGACAAAGATTTAAATGAGCAATATGTTGTTCAAGAATTTTTTTCTATTTAATATTCTTTGCCAATCTCAAATTGAAAATGCCATACTTTAAGTAAGTTTATTCAATTATATTAATCTATTTTATTAAAAGACAACGTATATAATAGGATGATATTCATGTTTAGAAAAAAAAACAAATATTTTTTAATATAGAATCAAATAGTAAATACAATCTATCTGTATAAGTGTTCAACTAGTAATATTCAAATCCATTTATTCTTCTTTGTAATTTGTGAAATTATAATTCAAAAACATCAATTTATCAATTATTCTTTCAAATTTAAATAATAAATTCATTCATTTGTATAGTTTTATCATAGTAGAACATTACAACATTTATTATTTAAATATATAAGGTATATAAATATATTTAAATTTTAAAAAAATAGTTTAAATAATTACTTTCTTTTTGATAATCATAAAAACATGACATTTCTAACTTATAAAATGAACTTCATATTTTTCTAAATATACTAATAGTCTTTCTTTTTTTTTCTATTTTAATTGTTTTTGATAAAATCTCTTGAGAATTCTTTCTTTTGCCTTTGGGTTCATTATCATCATTGTGTGACAAAAGGTGTGTATTGAATGTTCATTTCGAAATATTTCTCTTGATAACAAATCAATTGTGTAGTCGAAATCAATTATCATCTTTGTATGGTGTGATGATGATGAAGTAATCAACACACAATTGACCCTCATCATATATATATATATATATATATTTTTATCTCGTCAATTCATTCGAGCAGAAAATTGATCATATTTGAATAGAATAAAAACAGGTGAATCTTCAATATAGACAATTGACATAGCGTGTCGTTAATTGAAGTAATAATATTTGAGTTTTCGTTCTTTTTTTTTTCTACTACTCAGTCGGTCTCTTGCCTTCCTATTAATCTCGTCGCGTGCGTCTAACTGCTTGCAATATACATACACAAAATTGATCGTCATTATATTCACGATGAATTAGTAAAAAAAGAAATGATGGCGACGTCTATTAGTAATTATATTACTACGTCGACTTACCTTCCTCTTTTTTTCTTTTTTTTTAAACTATATAAATGATAAAACAAATGAATCAAAATATATATTGAAATACAAAGCTAATTCATTAAATCATATTTATATGCATATATATATATATATGTATATATATGAATAGAAAAAAAAAGAAAACAAATCTTAGCAGTACAATAGGAAATTCTCTGCTTACACACATAGTTTGAAAAAAAAAAGAAGAAGAAAAAAAAAATGTATGTTCTTATACACCTTGTGACCATATAAGATGATTTTTTGTATTATTTGTTGTTCCAATAATGGCACTCATATATTCTTTGGCTTTAATACGTAAATGTGCAATTGAATTAACATTAGTATTTGGATTAAAATTTGTTGTTTCATTTATTATTTCATGTGTATCCGAAGAGAATGAACCATATGAATGATGAAGTGATGATGGTGGTGATGGTGTTGGATATGTTGATGATGAATAAAGCGACGATACATTACAATTGGTTGGAAAATATGTTACACCACCACTCGTATTATGTGATCCATTTGTATTTGTGGAAAATGGTGAAACAAGCCATGGATCCATAGGTAATGTTGATGTAACAGGTGATGATGATGAAGGATTTGTTATTGGTCGAGATGTTGGTGGAAAACTTGACATTGGAAAATCAGGATTAATTTTTAATGTACTTGCCTCAGCTTTTTCTTGTCGACGCCATTTCGCACGACGATTTTGAAACCTTAAATTAAATTTCTTAAAAGATTATTAAATATAAAAGACGTCATCATCATGCAATATAATTATGTGATATTTATTATTAATAATTTCAATTAGATTATATATATATATATATATATATGTATAAAGTCAACTATTTTAATATCTTACCAAACTTGTACTCGTACTTCTGGTAAACTAATTTTGCCTGCTAATTCTTCTCGATTGTATACATCGGGATAATCTATTAAATAAAAACAAACAAAATTTTCCTTAATACTAAACAAAAAAAATTAAAATATCATACGAGATTTTTCAAAAGCTCGTTCAAGTTCATGTAATTGAAATGTTGTAAATGTTGTACGATTTCTACGATGTTTTTTTTTTGAATTATGTTGATGATTTGATAATGAACGATCATTACTGTCATTATCATCATCTAAATCTCCTATATCATCTTCTGAATTACCATTACTTTTACTAATACTTAATACATCAGTTTCATCACTAATACGACGAATAGCTTTACCTATTTAAAAAAGAAAAAAGAAAAGATAAATTTGTTTTTTCTATTAAAAAATTATTTACTATCAGGATATGGTTCATTTGAACTTCGTTTTTTCTGATTAGATTTTGATGATGGTAAAAGATGAGAAGAAAATAAATGTTGTTGTTGATGATGATTATCAATATTTTTAATACCTAGAATAGCTTCTATTGAATGAATGGCTTTTAAATCATCATTTGTTGGTGGAATCATTGGAATAGAATTTGTTGTTGATGTTTTACTTGTACCACTTTTCATTCTATCTAGATTTCTTATATATATATATGTTAGTATGACGATGGGTAATAGTAATAATGATGGGTCTTCTCTCGTTTTTCTTTTTTTCTCTTTACTACTCCGTTGTTTTTTTAATTTATTTAATGAATAATCTAATAATGACCGTGATGAATGGAGGGTGGTAGTGCAACGACACAGCGTCGACGAGAAAAAAAAAAGAACATAAAATGAGCAGAAAGAGAAGAAGCAAAACATTAATCAACAACGTCACCCTTTCTCTATGATTGCTCTTTCTCTCTCTCTTTCTTTTTCTTTCTCGCATTTTTTTTCCTATTCGTCAAAAAATTGACGATAGGACGAATAGTAAAGGCAGATGTAATTATAGAGTGGCACAACCAATGATCATCGTTATTATTTGAACATTTCTGTCAACAACAAATTCAATCGATTTATTAGAAGATAAATGAATTTTTTTTTAGAGAAACAGAATTTTAGATAATTCGTAAGTATTTTTTTTTTGTTCTATTCAAATTATGAAATAGAATAATTAATTATTTTTATTTAAAACAAATAAATTAAAATAACTTTATTTTATTCTTAACATTGACATTTTGTCAAGTTTAATAATGGTTTTATAAAAAAAAACAAAAAAACTACGATACATTTGAATATCTTATTAAATATATGATTTCATTTTCCTTTTGTTTCATAAAATAGTCCCATGGTGATCACTTAAGTAAAATAGCAAGATAATGCATCATCATGAATTGATTGTCTGTATTTAACGTTGATTAAATTAGTTGAAAAAATTTGATTTATTTAAAAGAGAAAAAGATAGACAAGTATCTCTCATTGTTAAACACCGGTACATCTGCTGGCATACATTGAGATTAAGTGGATGACGTCTTTTCTTCTTCTTTTTTGATGTGATTGAGTCTACTTGATATTAATTAGCAGTTTTTTTTTCTGTAACGACAGTTTTGTTTCGTCAATCCTGCTGTGAAAAGTCAATTAGCTTTAACGAGTCATAGATGAAGCAAAAGCTCATTTCTTTCATCGTCAAATAAAAATGACATGATGATGAAAGTATAAAGAAAAAGAATCTTGTCATTGACAATTAACGTCATCATTACATCTATATATATAAAGCTTTTCTCACCTGATTGTGTTATCTATGACATGACAAATTGAATAACATGCAATATACAGTATATTTCATTGAAATTGATCATTTAATGATAATGCTCTACCGGAAATTTGTCTTCTTTTTTTTTTCATTTCAAGAGCGAATTTTTTAATCAAATGAAAAAAAGCGTAAAATCTATTTGCTCGTTCAATGATTAGCTATTTCGTTACTCTACTACTGTCAGTAGTAATTTCCTGATATGATGTGTGATTTTATATCTTAGTTAATAATAAAGCGAAGATTAAATTCGCCACTATAATCGAATATACACTTTCACTCGTCTATTGATTTGCTAACAGAATTAAAGAGCAAAGCTTTCTATATACATCAACGGTGTGACCTTTCATAATGTTAGTCTCAATTATTATCAAATTGACATGTTGTCTTCTTCATATAGTTATTTTCTTTTAATTATTGTCAAAAATGTAAAGATTATATGAGAATAATTTTTATTTCTTTTTGAAAAAAAGAAAAAAGTAAAGATCGAAGATTTTTATCAAAATGTCAAATTATGTAAACTGTCGTTTTTTTTTTTGCTGTTATTAATATTCAAGAAAAAAGAAAAACCAGAATAATTGATATTTTATTAATTGAAAAGAAATGAGCAATTGAATTATGATTTTTATATTAATCTATAATGTGTGAGGAAATTAATTCATTTGTTAATTATGTGATAATTAAAAAGACTTCTAATTTAATTTTGAGTTTTCTTTTTCTCTTTCTCTTTAAAAATTAAACTAATAAAAATGAAATAATCATTTTATTGATTTCAAATTGATCTATTATTAAAATATATATATTCAATATCAGAAATATTAACTATCAGAATTAAAAATGTGATTTCAAAGAGGATCAATATCAAATTAAAGCATATTAAAAATAGGCTTTATTGGTAATCTCGAATAAGGATTAGAACAATTTTTCATAATCAAATTGAGAAGATTTATTAAATTTTATGGCATAATGATATGAATATTAAAAAAATATTATTGAGTATAAAATAATTTGAAATAAATTAATAATTCTTAATACTTAGTGATAATCATCGTTTTGATTGAAATAGAATAGAGAGATCTTATGAAATATGTTACTTTTCAAAAACATGAATATGAGTCCTTGAAGAATCTAAATTAAATTATTCTAGAATATTCATCAGATATATTTACTACTTGAAACGAAAAAAAAAAATTCACTAAACAAATAAAAAAATCAATTGAAATTTATGAATAGTTATTTGAATGTATTACAAAACTATTCAAAAATTTATTGCTTTTCTCAACATGAGAAATATATTGAGTTTGCCTCTTTTTAAAATTAATTATTAGTTGTAATCATATGTTTCGCACGTAATTTCATTAATGCATCATTATCTGTTGAACGTCCTGGAACAATTGATTGTCTATGTTGTTTATGAACTGATGGTAAATTTAAACGATTTTGTCCATCTTGTGTTGTTAAAAGACCTGATTGACTAGCATTTGAATCACGTTTTCGAATACTCATTACAGATGACATACGACGTGATGATAAAACTGACATTTTACGTTGTGATATTGATGGTGGTTGAAGACCAACAATTGGAACAAATGGTCGTTGATAATAAGGTATAAATGCTTGACGATATGATGAAGATAATTGTGGTTCAATTAAATGTAACATATGTGCGGAATCACCACCGGATGATGATGATGTGGTATTAATTGGAGAAAGTTTAGGAAGAATATATGGCATTTTTGGTATTTTTGTTCGATCGCTTTGAAGACTAGGTATAGCTAAATATACATGAAATATTAATAAGAAAAAAAAAGTTTTTTCATTTATAAATATTACGTAATTGATTAATTTTTTTTCCATTAATATTTCTTTTATATCTTCTTAATGCTGCAACTGTTTTCCAATCATTTAATTTTTTTGCTATTTCAATTTTTGATTCAATTAAATTATAAAATTCTGATGAATCTAATAATGATAATGATGTTGATGATGATAATGTTGTTATACTATTTTTTGTATTTATTGTTGTTTTAGATTTGCTTGACATTAAACGTTGTTGTGTAAAAGGAATTTCTCTTGACATAAATATTGTCGAACGAGATTTCTCAAATAAATAATCACTTATATGATCATAACCTAATTTTCTTGCTAATTCTTCTGGTGTATTATTATAATTATCTTTTATATCAAATCTTATACGATATTGTAAAAGATATTCAACAATAGCATGTATAAGAATTTCATTTCCATGTTCAATTGTATAATGTAATGAACATAAACCTGATTGATCTCGTGTAAGTATATCAATATCACCTGGAAATGTATCAAGTAAATAAAGTGCTTCTTGTGTACAATTAAGATTTGTTGCCCAATTAAATAGATTTTTTCCATGATAATCATATTTATTTATATCAAGATGACAATGTGTAATTAAAAATTTAAATATTTCAAAACGTTTTTTTTCAAAAAAAGGATTTTGATCATTTTGTTGTTTAAGTAAAT
>JAJEKB010000393.1:0-20665 GCA_022393335.1 Macrotrachela quadricornifera | reverse complement strand
TCCATATCGGTGAAGCAACGTACGATATATACGAATATATTCATCTCGTATATTCATTTCGTTTCAAATCAATATTTTATATACATATATGTTTCTATATATTTTCTGAATTAATGAAAATAATAATTCAAAAACGAAAAATCTTCTATATCAAATATGATTTAATTCAATATAAAAGAAAAAAATAAAAAAAATCACTTATCAATATGCGACTTATTCAATTTAATAGTGGTCTTCGTGTTGTATTAAAAGATGTACAGCAACAAGAACAACAACAACATCATCATCAAACAGATTCTTCACAAAGATATTTTTTTCCAATACCACCACCACCTGCACATCATTCATCAAATTCTTCTATAGCTACAACAAGTTCATCAATTAAATCAAATATTTCTATTAATACTAATCATGAATATTATATTCATCGACAAACTTTGCCATCATCAACACATACAACAATTTATTCAAAATCTAATCAAATAAAAACACCTCCTGTAATAAATGCAATACCATCATCAATGATTATCGTTGAGGTAGGAATAATATTAAAATATAAAATGAACAAAAACAAAAACAACACGTCCAGTTCTTATATTGTCATTTGTATGTGTTGTGTATGTGTATGTTTATATATGTGACATATTTATTTAAACAAATCGGCACGTGTAAAGATGTTTGACCTTCGTTTTATTTAGCTCACAGTAAAGATCAATGAAGCGAATCTTTATTATAAAATCACACGTTTATACTTATGCAATTTGTATCTATTTATTTCTTTTCAATTTTTTTCCCTTGCCTTTCTTTCTCTCTCTCTCTCTTTTCTATTAGTAAATAAGATGATGTAATGATCGGATTTTTTTTCTTAAAGGAGAAATTAAGTGAAAGTAAGCTTGAGTGCGTGTATACATTCAATATAAAAAGTATTAAATAATTTGTCTAGAAAAATGATTATTATTTATTTTATATAGAATCGACGAGACAAAAGTGATTCGGGCCATGTCAATATTCGTGATGATGACGAAGGCCATTTGATTTATGTTCCAGGTAAATGAAAAGATGAGATGATTATCATTTTAATATTTTGACTTTTTTTTCTTCTCTTCGTTTAGGTGATATTCTCCATCATCAATGTAAGTAGTATTTTGCTTTCATTACAATATTTTAAGATAATCAAGGAAATGTTTTATATGTCAAGATATATAAGATTCTAGTTCATATGTCGACACAATTGATATATTAGCTTAGTCTTATCTAGTCCTTGAGAATTCGACAACATAAACAATATATATGTATATAATGTTCATTAACAATGTACTATCTCTTTTAACATAAAGCAACAAAAATCACATATCTTGATTAATGAATCAAAATAGATTTCTTTTTTCGTTTTACATTAAATGTATCATTTGTAATCATAAGTACATTATTTATTAGAAGTTCTCATTGGCGGACAAACCTTTTTACAATAATAATATTTATTTTTATATTAATGTTAAGATATAGATATGTATCTGTGTCTTTTTTTGTTCATGTTATATTGAGATGTTTATTGAAATTGATTATTTTTTTAAAGTATAGTATTTTTCCATGAATTATAAGTCCTCTTTATTCATATAAAATCTATTTATATGCTAAAATATTGATTTATATAATTTAATTAGATGAAATTCGTCGAACACTTGGCGAAGGTACATTTGGTAAAGTTGTTGAAGTTCGTGATCTACGCGGGTAAATAAAAGAAAATAATTTATATAAGATTTTTGTTTTTTTTAAAAATATAATTCTATTATCTTTAGTGATGGTAATACACGTTTAGCATTAAAAATAATAAAAAATGTTGAAAAATATCGTGAAGCGGCCCGGTTAGAAATCAATGTACTTAAAACAATAAAAGATAAAGATCCCGATGGTATTAAGTAAGTTTATTATAAATAAAAATATTTTATATATACATATATATATGTTTATTTGTTTAGTTTATGTGTTGCATTACTTGATTCATTTGATTATTATGGACACATGTGTATTGCTTTTGATATGTTAGGTTTAAGTGTATTTGATTTTTTAAAAGAAAATAATTATATCCCATATCCAATTGATCAAGTTCGTCATATTTCATATCAATTATGTCTTGCTGTTAAATGTAAATAATTTAATTATTTTTTTTTTGTTTTTATAATATTTAATTAAAATTATATATTTAAATAGTTCTTCATGAAATTTCATTAACACATACAGATTTAAAAGTAAGTAAATAAAAAAAACAAGATTTTATATTGAAAAAATATTTATTTATTTTAGCCTGAAAATATACTATTTGTTAATTCGGATTATAATGTTGTTTATAATCATCGAAAAGTATAAAATAAAAATTTAAATAAAAAAAAAACCTTTCTTTGTTTTTTTTTAGAGAAGAGATGAACGTATTGTACGTCGAACAGATATAAAAGTAATTGATTTTGGTTCTGCAACATTTGATTGGGAACATCATTCAACGATTGTTTCTACGCGACATTATCGTGCACCAGAAGTTATACTTGAATTAGGTTGGTCACAACCATGTGATGTTTGGAGTGTTGGATGTATTCTATTTGAACTTTATCTTGGTTTTACTTTATTTCAAGTATATTTTATTAATTAAAATTTTTCAGAAAAAAAAACACGAATATCTTTTTTTTATTTTAAATAGACTCATGATAATAAAGAACATTTAGCTATGATGGAACGTATACTTGGTGCTATACCATATCGAATGGCAAAACAATCAAAGTAAATAAAAGAATATTTAGTAAATAATTTCCTTTCTTTTTTTTTTGTGTTTTAGAAAAACAAAATATTTCTATCATAGTCGATTAGATTGGGATGAACGTAGTTCAGCTGGTCGATATGTACGCGATAATTGTAAACCATTAAGAGTAAGAATTTTTATTAATATAAATAAAAATAAAAAAATTTTTTTTTTTAGCGTTATATGATGAGTGATGAACAAGATCATCAACAATTATTTGAATTAATTGAAAAAATGCTTGAATATGATCCAAAACGACGAATAACATTAGTTGAGGCTCTTCGACATCCATTTTTTGAACGTCTTTTACTAGAACAGCGTGTTAGCGATATATCTTCAATCGCAAATACATCTTCCAAATCTTGATAGTGTTGATCTTATGTGATATATATATTTAAAATATATCATTATAATTCGAGAAGAAAAGCATAATCAAGTGTTGTTGTCGTTTTTTCTTTTCTTTTGTGCATGTTTTCCTTTTTTTCTTTTCTTGTTTTTTTTTTGTTCTTGTTGTATTATTTCTTCTATTGTACTACTATGATGATGGATAAAAGACATAAAAAAAACAGACGAAACAATAGTTTCTTTTTTTGCTTGTTATCTTTTTTTTTTCATGTAATTGTCTATTACTTTTCTTTCTTTTTTTTCTGTATCCGTCCGGCTAAGTAAAGTTAGCTAAGGAGGATGAGTAAAACAAATAAGAAACAAAATCTCTTCTATATTCATACGTGTATATATACATAACTTTTTACAGATTTTTGAAGACTAATTATGGTTCGAATTGCTGTTTTGGGTTGTGGAGTAATGGGTTTAAAAATTGCAGGTTTTTATTATTAATTAGTATTATTTCTTACCTATAAAATATTTTTCTTAGGAAATTTTGCTTATTGTGGACATGTTGTAAAGATGTTCGATAGTGATTTAAAACAATTGGATACAGTATGCGAGCGTATTCGTCATGATGAAGATGAATTATATCGTGATGGTCTTATTGAAGCTCCAAAATTTTTAGTAAATATAATATAAAAATATATTCCTGTTTATTTTATATTTATAATTTATTCAGGGACAAATATTATGTTTAAATCGTCTTGAAGATGCTGTTAAAGATGTTGAATTTATATTCGAATGTATTATTGAAAATGTTGATTTGAAACAAAATTTATTTGAAAGTAATAAATATATTATAAATTATTTCTAAAATATAGTTAATAGAACATGTTTTATTAGGTTTTTTCTTTCAAAGACAAAATTGAAAAATAGGTTAAAAAAGAAATGTTATACTTTACCTATAGATTTTGGCCTATTTATTAGGTCATTTTAAATTAAAGTACGTTTAATGTTTCTTTTTTTTCTCGAGAGAAAGAATGTAGAAGAAAACAGAACAAACTGAGTCAATATTGTCGTCATCATGAAACAGCTCGAAAGAATGTATTCTGTAGCCTAATATCATTGAGGTTTTTTTTTATCTTATATTCAAGAATGAAAAGAATTAGGTCAAAAGAAAATTACTCTACTTTTTATTATTCTTTAGAAGCTACTCAATTTGCACCAGCTAATGTTATTATATGTTCAAATACAATGCGATTAGATTTAGATAAAATATCAGAAAATTTACCTCATAAAGAAGTAATTAAAAATCAATATAATTATATAATATTTATTATATTTTAAATTTTAGAATTTTGTTGGTGCACGTTTTCTTTTTCCAGTTTATTATGTTCCAGAAGTAGAACTTAATCCAACAAAATCAACAAGTACACAAACAATAAATGCTTGTAAAAGATTTTAATTTAAATTTTTCTTTTTAAGAAATTTTTTTGTTTATTTTAAGTACGAAAATTACTTGAACAAATGGATAAAGTTCTTTATTTTCGTTCATCATCTGAACCATTAATACTTGATGAAGAACAACGTGAAACTAGACGAAAAGGTTTTTTTTTAAATGTCTTAAAATTATTTAAATAAATTAATATATTATCATAGCTCGTGTTGAATCATTAAAAAAAGGTAGTGGAATAATGGTTGTTCGTGGTCGAACATTACCTGAATTAACATCATCATCAAATCGAACGGGTCATGGTAGTAATAATCGTAATGATTTGAGTAATTAATTTTCATTATTTTTTTCTGATTTTATTTATTTATTATTATTTTTTTATTAAATTTAGTTGAATATGGAAATAATAATGGAAATAATTCTGTAATAAATGAAAATGTTGATTGTTCAATATGTATGGATCGACCACGTAATTCTGTTATTCGTTCATGTAATCATTTTGTAACTTGTTATGAATGTGCACGTTTATTATATAATCGAAAAGATCCATGTCCAGTTTGTCGTAAACGTATTGATGATGTTATTCGTGTTTATACATAAAAATTTAAAGATTAATTTTTTCGCTATTTATTGTTGTTTTATATATGTCAGATTTTATTTTATTTTTTGTCTGTGATATGTAAAATATTTTCAATATTCTCATTAAATATATGTCTATATACGTATTTGGAAGGAAATGATTTGTTTAAATTATTTATGCTAAGATAGAATTGATATATTTGTTTTGTTCCTAGAAATTTTCTTTTAGAGAAAAATGCTAAAATTTTTCTGTAGATTAAATTAATAAGTGAGATGAAAAAAAAATATCATATGATTTAGTTAAGAAATAACTAGTCTACTTTTATTATATTTTGACATACTTTATTCATTTTATATAATAATTACAGAATTCTTCTTATAGTAAAAAAAAAAAGAATATTTAAGTAAAATTTTGATGAGAATAGATCGATTTTAAAATAAATAAAAAACTCTTATAATTAAATTAATAGTAATTAAATTGTAAAAAGTTCTAGAATTCCTTTCGTTATTATGACCTAGTTTTGAAAAAAGAACTAGAGCAAATCTTATCTTCACAGCGACAGTACCTTAATTTTATCTATAGTTTTGTTCTTTAAACTTTCAAAAACAAATAGACTGTAGAACTATATAAGGATGTATTCATTTCCATATTCTCATAAACTTGCATCTTATACTTTACTAACACAAGGAAAATGTCTATACAAACGGAAGATATACAATTCAGTATGTATTCATTTTGTTTTAGTTTTTTTTTTTTTTACTAAATATTAATATGAAATATCTTTTAGACTTTCATGATTTATTATCATTACTTTTAAATCTTTTGACAATTATCAATCATGTTATTCATTCAATTACATTTCATATGGTAAAAAAATTAAATTTTATATTAATTTTTTTTTAATTCTAAATTTTAGGTTATATGGTACGATTTATATATTTATACACCAGTTAAAATATATCTTTCGCCATATGTATCTAATATTCCACGTTATATTCAATTTGGTGATAAAAATTTCAATATATTCAATGCTAATATTGTTACTTTTTCACGAACATTACTTCTTATTCCAATAGTTTGGTGTCTTAAGTAAATAATTATTATATATAAAATAAATTAATCTAAAAAGAAATTCTTTTTTTCTTAATAATAGATTTGATTATTCAATATCAGCATGTTTATTAGTTATTATTCATGATATTCTTAATCATATTGTTGATATTATTGGAAAAGAACAAAAATCTATTCATGATGATTTATTATTTGAAAATTTTCTTAATGAATTTTGTGATAAAATATTTAATATTTTATGTCTTTGGACAATTTTACAAGAAATACATTTTGAACAAACATCATTTTTAATTTCAATAAGTTTTATATTATTCTGTTATATAATAATTAGTTTTGAAATAATTATTGGTATTATATGTGTACAAGATTATTTTTCTGCTTATCTTCTTAAAAATACGTAAGTTATTATAATTAAAATAATATATTTAATTAATTGAAAAAAATTGAATTTTGTTTTTTTAGAATATATTCACAATATTCATTATCATTTATGATACAAGGACAATTAAAAGAAAAATTTCAATCAATTAGTTTAATATTTTTATGTTTATCAACATCTTATCTTTCACCATTTGATCATTGGTGTATGTTGAAATTTACTTTTTGTTATTTATTAAAATTAATTTTTTATTTCTTATTATTTTTTAGCTTGTAAAATGGGTGTCATTTGTTTTTCATTAACAATTATATTAAATTATATATTATTAATGAAAAAATTACAAATACGAGAAGATATAAAAGAAAAAAAGGCAACTGAAACAATTGATTCATCAACAGAAAATCTTACAAAAGATACAGGAAATTTATTAATCAATCAAGTAGATGATATGAATGAAAATAGAGATGATTGTAGTAGTTCAACATCATCATCATCAGAATATCAAGATGATATTTCACATACATGTCACCGTAGTTTTTCATTACCTTCAATATATATGGATAGTCGTGCTGATAAAGTTTATACAATTGGTTGTTTTGATTTATTTCATGAAGGTCATCGTCTTCTTCTTCAACGTATGCGTAAATTTGGTCGAGAAGTTATTATTGGTGTACATGATAGTAGAAGTATTCATAAATTAAAAAAGCGTGTACCAGTTGATGGAACAGAAACACGTATGCTTAATGTTAAACGTTATGCAGATCAAGTTTATTGTGTATCTGGTACAGATCCATCAAATTTTGTTTCATGTATTGTACATTTACGAGAAAATGAAACGGCTGTTTATGTACGAGGAGATGATATGGAAGATTTTCCATCAAAACGTGTTGTTGAAGCATTAATGCCAATTAAATTTTTACCTTATACAAATGGAGTATCAAGTACACAATTACGAAAAGAATTATATTCACATATTCAAGCTGATGATATCGAACATTTAGATAAGGTTAATTAAAAAAACAAAAGAATGGGTTATATTATATTATGAATCTCGATGGGACAGACTGTTTTATTTCATTCCTTGTATATATATAATATATACAGTTATATGTAGCTTTTTCTTTTTGTTTATTTTTATAATAAAATGAGACGCTTTTATACATTAATCTTTATTCTTTTTAAAGATATTTACAAGAAGATAATGTTCGAGATCGAATAGAAAAAATATTTTTTATCAAAAGACAAATCTGATAAAATATATATAAGATAGAAGAGTTTTGTTTTTATACAATTTAGTTAAATGCATTTATTTATATTATATAAATTCGGTTATTAAAGATATACGAATAAATAATTATTATTAATTTTCTGTACAAAAATTTCATGATTATTAGAATTTTTCTATTGCCTATTTTAGATGATTTATTTTCTGATTTAATTAAGAAAGTAAGAATATGCATTTCAATGACTATATTAAATATTTAGTTTATAAGATAATAAATTCTATTATTACTTCATATATTTTTTTAGATTTTTAAAATTTTAGTGTATTTCAGTAATTTAAATAGAATCTTGCGAGGCATTTGCACTGAGAGTAGAATTGCATTAATAAAAATATGACATTTTGATATAGCAGTGACACATAGGGACGCTTTTTAGATTTCATCCTAATCATATTTTTCCATATACCAATCATTTGGTAAGAATATAAAGCAATTGTAGCTCATAAGGTTTATATTTATTTTTCTATTATGCATAGATGATTAACACACAGAATGGTATATCGTATAAATCTTTCCATATAAAGACATGTCGAATAGAAAACTATATCAATCGATTAACCGATTCTTAGTCTACTCTTTAATAAATATTTCAGTTGTAGCAATTAAAATGTTGTAAAGACAATGGAAAAAAATTCTAAACTTATAAACTGTTAGTAGAAGATAAAAGAACATCTGATTAAATAATAAAAATGGTATTTACGAAACAATATTTACATTATTACTCAGCTACACTTTAACCCTTTGAAGCCAAAATAATTATCAAAAATAGATTACGAAATGAATAATTGATTGACATAATTCTCTATTTAATATGACTTTCTATATTTATCTATGTATTAATCATCTATGGGCAATGAAAAAAAGAAATTTCAATATGTTAAATTAAAATTAATCAGAATTTATTATAAATAGTATTATTTTATTATTGAACGATTTCACGTAAGATACAGTATGAATGGAATGACATCTAAAAATATATCTTTGTATATTTGTGCCCTTTTTATGACAAGACATATAATAGCCTTTTGTAGTACTGTCATTATATCTATCATCATAATACATTACTATTATTCAGTACGTTTCGTAAGAGAACGAAGAAAAAAAAAATAAATAGATGAGACATACATAAAGTAACAAGTTGTTGTTCGATGTTTTTTTTTTATTCTTTCTTCTATTCTGTTAATATTCTAATTTGTCATAGATATAACTAACCTGTATGTGTTTTTTATTATTTTTTTAATTTAAAATAAATATTTTTTTTTTGTAAGATATTTAAATACATGCCTGGTGTTCGTTTATTTGGCCGTCGTTTTAATTTTGCATCTGATGATTTAACAATTCCATCATTAATTGATATAACACTTCGATTACCATTATTAATAATTTATATTGTCTTCCGTATTAAAGATGAGTCACCAGATTCAACATGTCCATCAACATTTTATAATGGTTATTTTTATCCACTTTTAAGTGTTTATGCAGCTATAACAATTCTTGCATTATTTATGTTTTTTATTAGTTTAAAAGGAACACCGGTAAAAAATACTCTACCACGTCGTCATATGCCATTATTAATATATATAAGGATATTATTAGTTTTAATTGATATTGGTATTAATATAATGGGTTTAGTTATTGTCATTCGAGTGTTTCAAATGTGTACAGTTATTTTACGTGCTACACTTGTAACTGCAATTATATTAAGTTGGACAGTTGCTATATCTTTATTTATAATATTAGCTTTTTTAATTGATTTAACTGGTTTTGTTAGTGCACAAAAAAAATGGGAAATGAGAATAAAATTTATTTTTTGTTGTGGAAGAGGTTATGGTAATAAAAATATGAATAGAATTTTTATTTTATTATATTAAAATTTATATATTTAGGTGGACAATCATCAGATATAAAAAATATTGTTAAAACTTTACAATATTTATTTGATGATGAAAGATTTGATCTTGTACCAAGTGATGTTGCTGCTGGTCTTATACTTTTACAACAAGAAGATGTACTTGAAGAACGTTCAATTGATAATATACAAAATGCACCAATAGAATTACTTAAAGAAGGTCTTTATTATAATTCTTATGCACAATCTGCTTTTGGATGGTAGAAAAAAAATTTATTATTTTTTTTATTTGTTTATTTTTCTTTCTTTTACTTTTTAACAAGGTTTTCTTTAGCATATCAATATCGATTAACATTTCTTCCACGAATACTTTTTGCAATGCGTTTTCGGTAAAATATTTGAAATATTTTAATTCAATAAAAAAAAAATTTGTTTTATTTATTTTTTTTTCTCAATAGAACAATTGGCTTTTGTTGTAGTTGTTGTGCATCATGTTCACCTTGTTGTCATAATCAAGATAGTTTAAATGATCCATGTGGTAGTCAATATAGTACATTAACATATTTATTACGTAAACAAAAACCTATTATTTTATATGCAAATTTTCTTGGTGCATTTCATCGTGGTATGAGAAAATTTCTTTAATATTAATTAATCGTATTATTTTATTTTTTTATTTATTGATAGCTCCATTTTATATTTCAGCTGATAATGAAAAGAAAACAATTGTTGTATCTATACGTGGAACATTAAGTGCTACAGATATATTAACTGATATAAATGCTGTTGAAGATATTTTAGAATCAGAATTATTTGGAAATGGACATTGTCATAGTGGTAAAATAATTATTTTTAATTTTAAAATTTAATTGATAAGAATAATTATTATACAGAGAAATACAAAAAAAACGATTTTCATAGTTTTGGAATGCTTTGATTTTAAAGTTTCGCTAGAAGAGTATGCAACCTCACCGACCCTCATATGCATTTTTCAGAATACCAGATTTTGTAGAGTATCATTATTTAAGCGTTATCGACTGGATTAAATATCTGTGATGTATGAGTAATAGTATAAATGTCGGCTTGTATTTCTCTCTAATAAAAAAATGCCCTGAGAAGATTCATTATCTATGTTTAATAATCAGTGAGGGCAAAATTCTTTTTAAAATTTCTAATTCTTTCAAAGGTATGCATTCAGCAGCTAATTATATTCGTGATGATATATCAACACGTTTAACTGATATATTTATTAAATATCCCGATTATAAATTAATTATATGTGGTTATTCACTTGGTGCTGGTATTGCTTCTATTCTTTCTATTCTATTAAAACCAACTTATCCACATTTAAAATGTTATGGAATAGCTATGCCTGGTTCTGTTTTATCTGAAAATTTGGCCATAGCAACACGTGATTTTATTTATTCATATGTTGTTGATGTTGATATGATAGGTCGTGCATCAATTCGTTCATTAGAAATTTTACGTGATAGAATAATTGATGCATTAAATAAATGTAATAAAAGTAAAATACGTATATTAACAATGACACTTGTTCAAACATTAACTAAACGTCGAAAAGCATTTCATTCAATGAATAATCGAGTACAATCATTACTTAATGATTCATTATTACCAACAACAACAGAAAATGTTAATCCATCTGTTTCACAAATTGTTTTAACAAATCAATCTAATGAACGTGAACATTTAGTTATGCCTGGAACAATTATACATTTGTATTCAACAAATTCTATTGGATTATTTTCACGTAGGATATCTTATCGTGCATGTATAAGTACATATGAACAATTTAGTCAATTTATTGTTCATCCAAGAATGTGGCTTGATCATTTTCCTGCGTCATATAGTACGGCATTAACAGATGTTATTGAGAATTATAATCAAAATTTATCAGAAATCAACTAATTTGTATGTTTTATTATTATGTATTTGTACATTAATCGATATACTTCTATTGTTTATATAAATAAACGCGCAAAAATCGAGAGAAACTAAAGAATATGTTTTTTTGAAAGATAAATAGATTATTTCTTATACTAAAAAATAAAATTTTATCATATTGATTGAACATAATTATTATGCTTTGCAGAGCCTAAAAATGAACCGAATCGAATCTCAGAACTTCAATTCATTTTTGGACTAATTATTTCATCGTTTTTTTATTTATCTATTTCACTAGATTATTGCTCACTATTTTTAATCACTTATTATTATTATTATTATTTCATATAAATTGTTGTTTAGTATTGATTATTTCTTGATTAATAAGTATATATTTGGAAATCAATGGATGATGCAGAGAAAATTGTCGGCTTTTGATACGATGTTTTCTCAAGTTAGATTGGATGAAGAAGTTTCGTTCTGATGTGAAAAGATAGAGAATTTTCTCTAGATTTTATTGATGTGTTATTTGTTAAATGAGCAATTTACTCTTCTCTTGGAATATTAAAGATACCAGGCATGAGAAAAATATCATTTGCTCAACTGTAAAATGAGTTACTTTTAGACTTAAATTTTTAAGCAATTAATGATAGTTCAAAAATGTCTTTTTATTGCTGAGCGATGCAGATTCATTCAATGTATCTAGTGGTCTCTTGATATTTTAACTTTAATTGTTCTTTTTTGCTTCGAAAAGTACAAAACATCGAGCAAATACCATCGGACAACAGAATTGTAATATTCGTTGCCATCATTCTCAAAACTTGGTTTTATGAAAAATGCTCTTTTTAAACCAGCGTATGTAGACTGTCAAGCTTTATAAAATATTCTTCATTATAACAGCTGAATTTCTTTTCTAAACTAATAATTAGTCTAGTGCATTTGAACAGTGTGCGTAAAGCTATTTAAGAAACAAATCTAACCTTTTATTTCAGTAAAATATTAAGCAAATCATGTTTGTTAGTACCTAGTACTTTTAATATTACAGAAGAAGGATAAATTGCTCATTTAGCAAATAATATATGAATAAAATCTAGAGAAAATTCTCTATTTTTTCACATCAGAACGAAACTTCTTCATCTAATCTAACTTGAGAAAACATCTTATCAGAAACTAGCAATTTCCTTTGCGTCACCCGTCATATCTTCTTCAACTAATCTATTGAATCTATATATAAAGAAAAATGTTTGTGTGTTCGGTATGCATTCAGTGCCCGTAATAGCTAACGTCACCAAATTTTCGATGGCATTTCCCTACGTTCAGAGGAAGGCTGAGAGGAGTGGGTGAGAGGGTGAGTGAAATTTCACCCACATCATAGTACACCGGATATTTTACTAATTTTTCAGAAAATTTCGAAAATTTTCTAAGATTTGAGACCATCTGTTTCACATTTTCCATCTCTGTGTACAGTCCGTGAAGAATAGTTTCTATCTAATCGAAAGCCTCTACATTTATGGTACTGGGTGATTTCATGATGGAAATATCACAATATACCTCTTACCAGGGAACATATAGAAGGCATTTGTGTTATTTATCAACCGAGACTGAAAGAAGGTCATATACTGAGGTTGCCATGACGTTATACAAGAGTAAATGGAGTATGAAAGGATATCCACGCTTAACTGATCTATTCTTCTATCGACCAGAGTTTTGAATGTTCGAACAGTCAGTAATCTTCATTTGGTCGAACTTGTCACAATGATGTTTCACAACAAAAAAAACGTTTTTCAAAAAAGCTTTCATCTATGAAGCAACTTGGAGAGGATTTAATAGAACTCAACAAAACTTTCTTGGAAACAAGATTTACTTGTAGAAAAGATAACAAGATCATGATCAGGTTTTGCCCTAAATCCCAACCAATATTTTTCTGTTAGAAATAATAATCTGTATGTTTCTGTAAAGGTTCTGCTACTTGACATACTACCACGGCTGATATGTGATGACTATCTCTCAGCAATACTACAGGAGTTATTGCCTTGAAATAGACACAATGAGTCTGAAGCTCGAAGAGGTTCACGTTTTGTTTTCGACTAAAATGGGATAGAATTAGAACAGTATCGAAGGCAGGCTAGAGTGATGATAAGATCACGATATGTGCAAGGTCGGGAGACAATCTGGAATGACCTCGTAATCGAATCGGGATTGAAATCACACTGGAATCCAATTGAGATGAAATCAGAACGGAGGCTAAAATGAGAGCAGTATTAAGGATACATTGAGAGTCAGCTTAGAAGCAGGTTTGTGATGAAGATGACATCTATTCCTTTCTTTAATCGAAATCTGGATCGGAAAGACTGACTATACACGCAGCTCGATTCAGGCCGTCTACTTAGAGAATTCTACAAAATACCATTAAGTATATGTCAAAGGAAAGATAGATGACATAGGACATAAATTCTAACTTTTTTCTGATGCACGTGAGTAATGGCTAACGGGAGACCATAGAACCTTTATTTTCGGATGTGTAGAATGTGCAATATGGCATTTTTTTTAACCATTACCGCATACTTCCGCTAGTATATAACAAATGTTCTTTATCAAATGTAGAATTTGTTTCAAATTTTAATATTTCTATCTGCTTTTTCTGTACAAATATAGTTAATAAATATTTTATCTTGTTTCGATTCCTACAATTTTCTTGCATTCTTTTCTCAAGATAATATTTTGCTTTAATCCAAGTATCATTATAATATTATCATGTAAACAAATATGTCGACTAAGATAAGCGAGGCAGACTTACAAAAAAAAAAGTTAGTCTATTTAGATTTATGATATGTAACATTAGAAGCAAAATAAATAATAAATTATCTCTTTAGGCTATTATCAGTTTATATAAATAGTAAAGCAATATGTTAGTCTTTCATCAATTCGATTTTATTCAATTATTAAAATATTTCTCAATAATTCTGACTGAATCATGTCAAATAAAAAAAAAAACTGTTGAAAAACTGACACACAGATCATATATATTATTCTGTATATATCATAAAATACGTCAGACGTTCTTTTAACAAATATGTTAATAACAATAAAGTATATATGTATATAATAATTAATTGTCACTTTCTGATATTGAATTAAATGCATGTATAGTAAAACCAAATGGTAATTCACTAACACGTTCACCTTTTAATTTAATACATAATAAACCTTGTTGTGTTGGTATACGAACAGTTCGATTTGATCCAGCTGGTGCAGCACTAACATTAGCTGTTGATGAAAAACCTGATACAGCAAAACCTTTACGTTCAGCAGCTGGAATATCTGATGTAAAACAATATTTAAATTTGCCTTTTTTATCAAGAATTGATGCAAGATTTTGTTCACAATCAAGAATAATTACATCTGTATTAGGTAAAACAGCTACACTGCATGTTGGTTTAAGTAAACGACGAACACGACGTGATAATTTATTACTTTGTTCATAAATATTGCTGATACTATCGGAAGATATAGCTGGAGGAGCAGAAGATGATGTTGCAGTAGTAGCAGTTGGTGAAATAGAACCATTTTCTTCAATAGGTAATGCTGATGTTGGAAGATTACCATTTTCAATATTAAGATCATTAGTACCCAATAATTCATCTGTTGTCTATAAATAGAAATTTTGAAGTATAAATCTTATTAAATTAATAATAGAGAAAATCTTATACTATAAATAAATTTTTCAAAAAAAGAATATCGAATTATTCTAACCTGTACAGATTGTGCTGTTGTTGTTATGAGATCTTCTGTTTGAGTGGCTATTGAAACAAATATTTTACTTGGTTCTGTGTTAGTATTTAAACTTTCTACATCATTTTCATCTTTATTATGATGATGTTGTTGTTGTTCTTCTTCCTCTTCTACTTCTAATAATCCAACTCCTTCTTCATCTTCTTCATCAATTTCACCTTCACGTTCATCATCATCTAATGGTGTTATTTCACATATTTTTAATGTACCTAAATGTAATTGTCCAGGTTGAAAATCAAGTTTCATACAAATATTTTCTGGTAATGGATCAAGTTCAACAGCATCAAGTTCACGAAATTTTTCCATTAATTGTTTTTTAACTAATAATAATTCAATATCTTTTCCATGTATAACAAGTTCTGTTAATGAACATGTATTTTTAATTTGTTCAAAATATTCATCTAATTCTTCTCGACGTTTTATAAATTCATTTGTTTCATCACCATATAAAACCGATATTTGTTCAACAAGTTCTTGTTCTTTTATACGTAAGGATTTTTCAAATGTATTTGCTAATGTATGTATACTTGCTTCAATTTGTGCTATATTAGCATCACATCGACGTATTATACTTAAATATGCTTCTAAATCATTCATACGTGTTTTACAACCAAGAAGACATTCATTTATATATGCTTTATGATTTGAAGCAGCTGAACGAAAATCACATAATTCATGATCACGATGATCAACATATGTACAAGCAATACAAATGCATACTTCACATTGTTCACAATAATAACGAACAAATTCTGTTGCATGATGCTTTATAAAACAAAAAAAAATTTCTTTTCTTTTTTTTTCTATGTTATAAAATTACTTTGCATAAAATATCTTTTTCAATTTCTAATTCATATATTGAATGATCACGTGTAACTGTTATTGTTTGATGTGCTTGTACACAATGACGACATAAAAATTTTTGACATTCAATACAACGTGATGTTGCTTCACGTTCACGATCATGAACGGCTTTACATATGTCACAATTTGTTGCAAGTTTTAATGAACCATTTGATGTTGAATTTTTTTGAGCAATCATTTCTGATAAACCAGCAATAAGAAAATTATCGGGCAATTTATGAACACCACCTGATGGTATTGCTGTCTTTTTTCGACATATTGGACATGCAAATTCACGATAATCAGTATATTTATATGATCTAAAGGAAAATATTTTGATAGAATTTAATTTTATAATAGAAGAAAAAGAAAATTTCTTTTTTTTTACCTCTGAGCTGATACATGATTTTCAATACATTGTTCACAAAATGTATGTAAACAAGTTAAACATTTGGGTTCTTTAAATGGTTCCTTAAAAAATGAAAAAAAAAAATTTTAATAAAATGGATAATATACATATGTTGTCTATATTTCATACCAAACATATTTTACATGTTAAATATTGATCATTAATCTTTTCAGCAAGAAGAAGAACTTGTTGTGTCATATGTTCTGATGATGTTGGTGTTGTCCTTGATGATAAATCTGTTTCAGGTAACTGAAGTTGTTCACTATCGTCTGATTTTGTATTAGGTAAATTTCTACA
This sequence comes from Macrotrachela quadricornifera, assembly GCA_022393335.1. NCBI lineage: Eukaryota > Metazoa > Rotifera > Eurotatoria > Philodinida > Philodinidae > Macrotrachela > Macrotrachela quadricornifera. Next base: position 3,686 of record JAJEKB010000393.1, on the reverse strand, counting down.
TAAATAATTAATATATATTTAGTTTTTCCGATAGATATTTCTTTCTTATTTAGCCTGATAGGAATAAAAAGCATAGCCTTTATCTTTCTATTTCTTGACTCTCATCATCTAATCATCTCATCGTTCTTTTTTTTTACTTAAGCTGGCGGCCCCCTCCTCTTTATTTTTTTGTTAAGACGTAGTATCGATGATAATGCTAGCACTCTTATTTATTTGACATATGAGGAGATGGGTGTGCGTGTGTTGTTATTAGGAATCGTTAATAATCATTCGGTAAGTTGGCGACAAGTCTACGCAACAACTATAGAACTGATTCTATCATAGGATTTTTGTACAATACAGTGATAACGACAGAGATTTTTTCTTACGTAAACTACAAACATATTTTGTTTTTTCTGCCATACGTTCACAAGGTTATTCTATCTCATGTATGAAAGAGAATAGATATAATTGACGTCTTTTTTTTCTTCTTCTTCTATCATAGAAAGATACAAATAAGAAAATCGATTTTTAAATAAAATAATAAATTTATATACATATATAATCAATTGTTTATTACATATGGAAAATATAGTAAAAATAAAATTAAGATATTATTTTTTTTTCTTATTATGATGATTACATAAAATTAATCGAGAAATCATTTTCACTTACTGTTCATTATGAGAATCATTATTAGTAGACATTAATGGTATTATACTTAATTCCGTTGTAGGCGTATGACTATTTCTACGTTGTGTAACATGTAATATTGTATTTTCTGATGACGCCCATCGATCTATTTTCTGCTTTGTATTGGCCATCTTAGCTCGGGTTTTTTTTCTCTCGTCTCTTTTTATGTATGATAATATAGGAATATACATAAGCTTTGTATACCACGCATTCCTTTTCTATATTTGCTTATGTTCGTATACACACACACAATTTAAGATGACAGATTTTGTCATCGTATATTCCATCGTCCAACTAGTATATGGAAAGAAAAACATGTATCCACACTCGAGAGAGTCATATAATGAGGAAAAGAAGTGAATTATATGAGATACAATTCTCTATAATTAAGATGGAAAGAATTTTTTAATTCTATAGAGATAAATTTGCTACTATGTATTTATATACAATATTGAATATTAAACAAAAGAAAAATTGGAATTTATTATATCAATGAAATAAAAAGAATTATTGTAAGTTATATTATAAAAGAAATGTTTCTAAACATTCTTTTTTTCGAAATAATTAATTAATAGTATAATCAAATTTTTATTTTGCTTTTACTTTATTAAAATAGAAAAAAAAAAGACGATTATTATGATTTAATTATTAACTTATGTTTTCATATCGAAGTTTTTTTCGTATAAAATAAATGAAATAGATCTTTGTTCTTATCTGAATATAATTATTTTTTAATATGTTTTAGATTAATTAAGATATATTATTGAATAAATCAATAGAATCAAGATAAACGCAAAATATCTGTCTGTCTAATCAACATCAAAACTATTATATCTTTCATTCAACTGGAAAGAAAAAGAACTTTTGACGGTAATTATAAAATATAGTATGATAGTAGAAAATTTTTCTTTTCTGTTTTTATCAAAGTAAATATATATAAATCATTTTGAATTCAAAACAAAATTTTAAATTCTATTAACATTAAACACATTGTAAATGAAAAAAAAGAAATGCTTTACTTTACACTCATGAATTAATACAATAATTTATTCCATCAGTTATCAATATTATTAATTTTTAAGATTAATCAATTGAACAAAATCAAACTATTTATATATAAGATTATTTTTTTAATCTTTTATTTAACTTACTTTTCATTCATTAAATAAATTTGTTGAATATTTTTTAACTCTAGAGTAGAATTATCCTTGTTGATTATTGTCGTTTTTATTGTTATATCTTCAATAGAAGATAATCGAGAGGATATATTAGTAGTTGAAGATATATTTTCTTCGTGTTTTAAAGATTTATCATTATCACAAGCTGTTGATGACAAGCAACCGGTAATCTTACGCAGCACGTGCATTATAAATATACATTATCGAAAGAAACTTCCAAATATTGTAATACATGTAGCAATGAGAAGAAGAAAAAAAATCACAGAGATGTGAGAGAAAGAAAAAAGAAAAACATAACCAAGCGTTATATCTATCATTAATCATAAATCTGGCTATACCTAATCAATATGGTAGAAAATGTTCGAAGGTCATTGTAGTATAATGGTATTATGCTTTTCTATTCATTTATTTGTTCATTAGTCTGACAATGATCGACAAGCACATGTTCTCATCTTTTATCTTTCAATGTTTTTACATCATTTACAAATAATTATTCAGCTTGATGAAACAAATCAAAGAAATACTTTATAAAATAATTAAATTTGTTTTTCTTTTATAAGAATATTTATTTATTAAAAAGAACAGAAAAATTCAACTTACTAAATAATATTATTAATAAATTTTTTGTTGTTAGTCCATTAACCTAATCAACATGAATGAATCTAGTTTGTTGTTGACAATGATGATGATGATGATGATGATGATAGTTAACTACTCTCTGTTGCTAATAGATCAAAAAAGCAATACATTTATTTATTTTTCCTTAAGATACCAGCTTGTATGAGAGAGACTGGCTGAAAAAAAATACAAGAGAAACAGAAAAGAAAAGAGGAGGAGAAAAGATATAATTGTTCACAGTCAGTCTTAACCATATACATATAAGAAGAAAGCAAAAGGACAAGACCAAAAGAAATATAGATGAATAATCATATCTGCAAAGCTATGCACAAGAATATGTTTTTTTTTTTCTCTCTTTGTGTTGTTTATTGTATAGTCTTCGAATAGAAGAGAATAGATTATTTCCTTCTCGTCGATATCAACGTCAAGAATTGTATTTTTTTTCTAATTCCATGAAATTAGACGTACTTATACATAGTTATTGTATTATTGACAATATAACAATCAATCTTTGCCAGATTTTAGAAAATAAAATTATATTATTCAATTCAATAAATCTTAAGAAGAAAAAAAAAAGAGCAATATTTTCTTTCATATAAGAAATTTTTTGAATAAAAATTTAAATATAATACTATAACAAGTCATGCATTTTGCATATTATATATAACGATGATTGAATGAATTTAATTGTAAAAATTTCGATGAAATTTTATTTCCGTTCGCCCACCTTTCATTGTCATGTCATTTTCATATTTTATTCTGATGATTCTCTATAAGTTAATAGTTTTCACCACCTACATCAATATAATTTCCGTCGTAATCTGTTTGTAGAAAAAGAAAAAAAAAAAAATATCCATCTGCGTAATTTATTATTATTATTTTCTTTATTCTTAGATTCTAAAATTTTATGATTATTTTCACATCTGTTCGTATTCTACTCTTTATTTTAAGATATATTCCAGTGTCTATACATTATAATAATCAAAGTAATGTTTGAGGGAATATAGTAAAATAGCATGCAATATAAGGTGTTAGTATAATATATTCAGTTTTTTTATTGACAAGCATAACAAAACTCGAGACTCAATTGAGAAAATGAACAGATAGGAAAAAAAAGGAATATATATGACGGTGGTATATATATAACATAAAAAAAACACTTTCTTTTTCTTTTTTTTTTTTGTTACCATTTATTAAGGAAAAAAGAACTATGTTTGT
>JAJEKB010000392.1:0-21002 GCA_022393335.1 Macrotrachela quadricornifera | reverse complement strand
TCCATATCGGTGAAGCAACGTACGATATATACGAATATATTCATCTCCTATATTCATTTCGTTTCAAATCAATATTTTATATACACATATGTTTCTATATATTTTCTGAATTAATGAGAATAATAATTCAAAAACGAAAAATCTTCTATATCAAATATGATTTAATTCAATATAAAAGAAAAAAATAAAAAAAATCACTTATCAATATGCGACTTATTCAATTTAATAGTGGTCTTCGTGTTGTATTAAAAGATGTACAACAACAAGAACAGCAACAACATCATCATCAAACAGATTCTTCACAAAGATATTTTTTTCCAATACCACCACCACCTGCACATCATTCATCAAATTCTTCTATAGCTACGACAAGTTCATCAATTAAATCAAATATTTCTATTAATACTAATCATGAATATTATATTCATCGACAAACTCTGCCATCATCAACACATACAACAATTTATCCAAAATCTAATCAAATAAAAACACCTCCTGTAATAAATGCAATACCATCATCAACGATTATCGTTGAGGTAGGAATAATATTAAAATATAAAATGAACAAAAACAAAAACAACACGTCCAGTTCTTATATTGTCATTTGTATGTGTGTGTGTATGTATGTTTATATATATGTGACATATTTATTTAAACAAATCGGCACGTGTAAAGATGTTTGACCTTCGTTTTATTTAGCTCATAGTAAAGATCAATGAAGCGAATCTTTATTATAAAATCACACGTTTATACTTATGCAATTTGTATCTATTTATTTCTTTTCAATTTTTTTCCCTTGCCTTTCTTTCTCTCTCTTTTCTATTAGTAAATAAGATGATGTAATGATCGGATTTTTTTTCTTAAAGGAGAAATTAAGTGAAAGTAAGCTTGAGTGCGTGTATACATTCAATATAAAAAGTATTAAATAATTTGTCTAGAAAAATGATTATTATTTATTTTATATAGAATCGACGAGACAAAAGTGATTCGGGCCATGTCAATATTCGTGATGATGACGAAGGCCATTTGATTTATGTTCCAGGTAAATGAAAAGATGAGATGATTATCATTTTAATATTTCAACTTTTTTTTTTTCTCATCGTTTAGGTGATATTCTCCATCATCAATGTAAGTATTTTGCTTTCATTACAATATTTTAAGATAATCAAGGAAATGTTTTATATGTCAAGATATATAAGATTCTAGTTCATATGTCGACACAATTGATATATTAGCTTAGTCTTATCTAGTCCTTGAGAATTCGACAACATAAACAATATATATGTATATAATGTTCATTAACAATGTACTATCTCTTTTAACATAAAGCAACAAAAACCACATATCTTGATTAATGAATCAAAATAGATTTTTTTTTTTCGTTTTACTTTAAATGTATCGTTTGTAATCATAAGTACATTATTTATTAGAAGTTCTCATTGGCGGACAAACCTTTTTACAATAATAATATTTATTTTTATATTAATGTTAAGATATAGATATGTATCTGTGTCTTTTTTTGTTCATATTATATTGAGATGTTCATTGAAATTGATTATTTTTTTAAAGTATAGTATTTTTCCATGAATTATAAGTCCTCTTTATTCATATAAAATCTATTTATATGCTAAAATATTGATTTATATAATTTAATTAGATGAAATTCGTCGAACACTTGGCGAAGGTACATTTGGTAAAGTTGTTGAAGTTCGTGATCTACGCGGGTAAATAAAAGAAAATAATTTATATAAGATTTTTGTTTTTTTTTTTAAAATATAATTCTATTATCTTTAGTGATGGTAATACACGTTTAGCATTAAAAATAATAAAAAATGTTGAAAAATATCGTGAGGCGGCCCGGTTAGAAATCAATGTACTTAAAACAATAAAAGATAAAGATCCCGATGGTATTAAGTAAGTTTATTATAAATAAAAATATTTTATATATACATATATATATATGTTTATTTATTTAGTTTATGTGTTGCATTACTTGATTCATTTGATTATTATGGACACATGTGTATTGCTTTTGATATGTTAGGTTTAAGTGTATTTGATTTTTTAAAAGAAAATAATTATATCCCATATCCAATTGATCAAGTTCGTCATATTTCATATCAATTATGTCTTGCTGTTAAATGTAAATAATTTAATTATTTTTTTTTGTTTTTATAATATTTAATTAAAATTATATATTTAAATAGTTCTTCATGAAATTTCATTAACACATACAGATTTAAAAGTAAGTAAATAAAAAAAACAAGATTTTATATTGAAAAAATATTTATTTATTTTAGCCTGAAAATATACTATTTGTTAATTCGGATTATAATGTTGTTTATAATCATCGAAAAGTATAAAATAAATAAAATAAAAATTTAAATGAAAAAAAAACCTTTCCTTTTTTTTTTTAGAGAAGAGATGAACGTATTGTACGTCGAACAGATATAAAAGTAATTGATTTTGGTTCTGCAACATTTGATTGGGAACATCATTCAACAATTGTTTCTACGCGACATTATCGTGCACCAGAAGTTATACTTGAATTAGGTTGGTCACAACCATGTGATGTTTGGAGTGTTGGATGTATTCTATTTGAACTTTATCTTGGTTTTACTTTATTTCAAGTATATTTTATTAATTAAAATTTTTCAAAAAAAAAAACATGAATATCTTTCATTATTTTAAATAGACTCATGATAATAAAGAACATTTAGCTATGATGGAACGTATACTTGGTGCTATACCATATCGAATGGCCAAACAATCAAAGTAAATAAAAGAATATTTAGTAAATAGTTTCCTTTCTTGTTTTTTTTTGTTTTTTAGAAAAACAAAATATTTCTATCATAGTCGATTAGATTGGGATGAACGTAGTTCAGCTGGTCGATATGTACGCGATAATTGTAAACCATTAAGAGTAAGAATTTTTATTAATATAAATAAAAATAAAAAAAATTTTTTTTTTAGCGTTATATGATGAGTGATGAACAAGATCATCAACAATTATTTGAATTAATTGAAAAAATGCTTGAATATGATCCAAAACGACGAATAACATTAGTTGAGGCTCTTCGACATCCATTTTTTGAACGTCTTTTACTAGAACAGCGTGTTAGCGATATATCTTCAATCGCAAATACATCTTCCAAATCTTGATAGTGTTAATCTTATGTGATATATATATTTAAAATATATCATTATAATTCGAGAAGAAAAGCATAATCAAGTGTTGTTGTCGTTTTTTCTTTTCTTTTGTGCATGTTTTCCTTTTTTTTCTTTTCTTGTTTTTTTTTTTGTTCTTGTTGTATTATTTCTTCTATTGTACTACTATGATGATGGATAAAAGACATAAAAAAAACAGACGAAACAATTGTTTCTTTTTTTGCTTGTTATCTTTTTTTTTTTCATGTAATTGTCTATTACTTTTCTTTCTTTTTTTTCTGTATCCGTCCGGCTAAGGAAAGTTAGCTAAGGAGGATGAGTAAAACAAATAAGAAACAAAATCTCTTCTATATTCATACGTGTATATATACATAACTTTTTACAGATTTTTGAAGACTAATTATGGTTCGAATTGCTGTTTTGGGTTGTGGAGTAATGGGTTTAAAAATTGCAGGTTTTTATTCTTGATTAGTATTATTTCTTACCTATAAATTATTTTTCTTAGGAAATTTTGCTTATTGTGGACATGTTGTAAAGATGTTCGATAGTGATTTAAAACAATTGGATACAGTATGCGAACGTATTCGTCATGATGAAGATGAATTATATCGTGATGGTCTTATTGAAGCTCCAAAATTTTTAGTAGATATAATATAAAAATATATTCGTGTTTATTTTATATTTATAATTTATTCAGGGACAAATATTATGTTTAAATCGTCTTGAAGATGCTGTTAAAGATGTTGAATTTATATTCGAATGTATTATTGAAAATCTTGATTTGAAACAAAATTTATTTGAAAGTAATAAATATATTATAAATTATTTCTAAAATATAATTAATAGAACATGTTTTATTAGTTTTTTTTTTCAAAGACAAAATTGAAAAATAGGTTAAAAAAGAAATGTTACACTTTACCTAGAGATTTTGGCCTATTTATTAGGTCATTCTAAATGAAAGTACGTTTAATGTTTCTTTTTTTTCTCGAGAGAAAGAATGTAGAAGAAAACAGAACAAACTGAGTCAATATTGTCGTCATCATGAAACAGCTCGAAGGAATGTATTCTGTAGCCTAATATCATTGAGGTTTTTTTTTTATCTTATATTAAAGAATGAAAAAAATTAGGTCAAAAATAAAAATACTCTACTTTTTATTATTTCTTTAATTTTGAAAAAATCAAATCAATATTATTGAAAAAGTTAATTAAAAATAAAAACAATTTTTGTTCTTCTTTAGAAGCTACTCAATTTGCTCCAGCTAATGTTATTATATGTTCAAATACAATGCGATTAGATTTGGATAAAATATCAGAAAATTTACCTCATAAAGAAGTAATTAAAGATTAATATAATTATATAATATTTATTATTTTTTAAATTTTAGAATTTTGTTGGTGCACGTTTTCTTTTTCCAGTTTATTATGTTCCAGAAGTAGAACTTAATCCAACAAAATCAACAAGTACACAAACAATAAATGCTTGTAAAAGATTTTAATTTAGATTTTTCTTTTTAAGAAATTTTTTTATTTATTTTAAAGTACGAAAATTACTTGAACAAATGGATAAAGTTCTTTATTTTCGTTCATCATCTGAACCATTAATACTTGATGAAGAACAACGTGAAACTAGACGAAAAGGTTTTTTTTTTTGTTTAAATATCTTAAAATTATTTAAATAAATTAATATATTATCTTAGCTCGTTTTGAATCATTAAAAAAAGGTAGTGGAATAATGGTTGTTCGTGGTCGAACATTACCTGAATTAACATCATCATCAAATCGAACGGGTCATGGGAGTAATAATCGTAATGATTTGAGTAATTAATTTTCATTTTCTTTTTCTGATTTTATTTATTTATTATTTTTTTTTTTATTAAATTTAGTTGAATATGGCAATAATAATGGAAATAATTCTGTAATAAATGAAAATGTTGATTGTTCAATATGTATGGATCGACCACGTAATTCTGTTATTCGTTCATGTAATCATTTTGTAACTTGTTATGAATGTGCACGTTTATTATATAATCGAAAAGATCCATGTCCAGTTTGTCGTAAACGTATTGATGATGTTATTCGTGTTTATACATAAAAATTTAAAGATTAATTTTTCGCTATTTGTTGTTGTTTTATATATGTCAGATTTTATTTTATTTTTTGTCTGTGATATGTAAAATATTTTCAATATTCTCATTAATATTTTTTTTTTCATTAAATATATGTCTATATACGTATTTGGAAGGAAATGATTGTTTAAATTATTTATGCTAAGATAGAATTGATATATTTGTTTTGTTCCTATAAATTTTCTTTTAGAGAAAAATGCTTAAGTTTTTCTGTAGATTAAATTAATAAGTGAGATGAAAAAAAAATCATAAGATTTAGTTAAGAAATAACTAGTCTACTTTTATTATATTTTGACATACTTTATTCATTTTACATAATAATTACAGAATTTTTCTTATAGTAAAAAAAAAAGAATATTTAAGTAAAATTTTGATGAGAATAGATTGATTTTAAAATAAATAAAAAAACTCTTGTAATTAAAATAAAAATTAAATTGTAAAAAGTTCTAGAATTTCTTTCGTTATAATGACCTAGTTTTGAAAAAAGAACTAGAGCAAATCTTATCTTCACAGCGACAGTACCTTAATTTTATCTATAGTTTTGTTCTTTAAACTTTCAAAAACAAATAGACTGTAGAACTATATAAGGATGTATTCATTTCCATATTCTCATAAACTTGCATCTTATACTTTACTAACACAAGAAAAATGTCTATACAAACGGAAGATATACAATTCAGTATGTATTCATTTTGTTTTGGTTTTTTTTTTTACTAAATATTAATATGAAATATCTTTTAGACTTTCATGATTTATTATCATTACTTTTAAATCTTTTGACAATTATCAATCATGTTATTCATTCAATTACATTTCATATGGTAAAGAAATTAAATTTTATATTAATTTTTTTTTAATTCTAAATTTTAGGTTATATGGTATGATTTATATATTTATACACCAGTTAAAATGTATCTTTCACCATATATATCTAATATTCCACGTTATATTCAATTTGGTGATAAAAATTTCAATATATTCAATGCTAATATTGTTACTTTTTCACGAACATTACTTCTTATTCCAATAGTTTGGTGTCTTAAGTAAATAATTATTTTATATAAAATAAGTTAATCTAAAAAGAAATTCTTTTTTTCTTAATAATAGATTTGATTATTCAATATCAGCATGTTTATTAGTTATTATTCATGATATTCTTAATCATATTGTTGATATTATTGGAAATGAACAAAAATATATTCATGATGATTTATTATTTGAAAATTTTCTTAATGAATTTTGTGATAAAATATTTAATATTTTATGTCTTTGGACAATTTTACAAGAAATACATTTTGAACAAACATCATTTTTAATTTCAATAAGTTTTATATTATTTTGTTATATAATAATTAGTTTTGAAATAATTATTGGGATTATATGTGTACAAGATTATTTTTCTGCTTATTTTCTTAAAAATCCGTAAGTTATTATAATTAAAATAATATATTTAATTAATTGAAAAAAATTGAATTTTTTTTTTAGAATATATTCACAATATTCATTATCATTTATGATACAAGGACAATTAAAAGAAAAATTTCAATCAATTAGTTTAATATTTTTATGTTTATCAACATCTTATCTTTCACCATTTGATCATTGGTGTATGTTGAAATTTACTTTTTGTTATTTATTAAAATTAATTTTTTATTTCTTATTTTTTTTAGCTGGTAAAATGGGTATCATTTGTTTTTCATTAACAATTATATTAAATTATATATTATTAATGAAAAAATTACAAATACGAGAAGATATAAAAGAAAAAAAGGCAACTGAAACAATTGATTCATCAACAGAAAATCTTACAAATGATCGAAGATTATCTATTATTTCAAAAGATACAGGAAATTTATTAATCAATCAAGTAGATGATATGAATGAAAATAGAGATGATTGTAGTAGTTCAACATCATCATCAGAATATCAAGATGATATTTCACATACATGTCAACGTAGTTTTTCATTACCTTCAATTTATATTGATAGTCGTGCTGATAAAGTTTATACAATTGGTTGTTTTGATTTATTTCATGAAGGTCATCGACTTCTTCTTCAACGTATGCGTAAATTTGGTCGTGAAGTTATTATTGGTGTACATGATAGTAGAAGTATTCATAAATTAAAAAAACGTGTACCAGTTGATGGAACAGAAACACGTATGCTTAATGTTAAACGTTATGCAGATCAAGTTTATTGTGTATCTGGTACAGATCCATCAAATTTTGTTTCATGTATTGTACATTTACGAGAAAATGAAACGGCAGTTTATGTACGAGGAGATGATATGGAAGATTTTCCATCAAAAAGTGTTGTTGAAGCATTAATGCCAATTAAATTTTTACCTTATACAAATGGAGTATCAAGTACACAATTACGAAAAGAATTATATTCACATATTCAAGCTGATGATATCGAACATTTAGATAAGGTTAATTAAAAAAAAAAAAGAATGGATTATATTATATTATGAATCTCGATGGGACAAACTGTTTTATTTCATTCGTTGTGTATATATAATATATACATTTATATGTAGCTTTTTCTTTTTGCTTATTTTTATAATAAAATGAGACGTTTTTTTATACATTAATCTTTATTCTTTTTAAACATATTTACAAGAAGATAATGTTCGAGATTGAATAGAAAAAATATTTTTTATCAAAAGACAAATCTGATAAAATATATATAAGATAGAAGAGTTTTGTTATTACTTTTCTTTATGTTTTTTATACAATTTAGTTAAATGCATTTATTTATATTATATAAATTCGGTTATTAAAGATATACAAATAAATAATTATTATTAATTTTCTGTACAAAAATTTCATGATTATTAGAATTTTTCTATTGTCTATTTTAGATGATTTATTTTCTGATTTAATTAAGAAAGTAAGAATATGCATTTCAATGACTATATTAAATATTTGATTTATAAGATAATAATATCTATTATTACTTCATATATTTGTTTAGATTTTTAAAATTTTAGTGTATTTCAGTAATTTAAATAGAATTCATATACTATGAAATAGAATCTTGCGAGGCATTTGCACTGAGAGTAGAATTGCATTAATAAAAATATGGCATTTTGATATAGCAGTGACACGTAGGGACGCTTTTTAGATTGCATCCTAATCATATTTTTCCATATACCAATCATTTGGTAAGAATATAAAGCAATTGTAGCTGATAAGGTTTATATTTATTTTACTATTATGCATAGATGATTAACACACAGAATGGTATATCGTATAAATCTTTCCATACAAAGATATGTCGAATAGAAAACTATATCAATCGATTAACCGATTCGTAGTCTACTCTTTAATAAATATTTCGATTGTAACAATTAAAATGTTGTAAAGACAATGGAAAAAAATTCTAAACTTATAAACTGTTAGTAGAAGATAAAAGAACATCTGATTAAATAATAAAAATGGTGTTTACGAAACAATATTTACATTATTACTCAGCAACACTTTAACCCTTTGAAGCGAAAATAATTATCAAAAGTAGATTACGAAATGAATAATCGATTGACATAATTCTCTAATTAATATGACTTTCTATGAAAAAATCTAAACAGTACATTTATCTACGTATTAATCATCTATGAGCAATGAAAAAAAGAAATTTCAATATGTTGAATTAAAATTAATCAGAATTTATTATAAATAGTATTATTTTATTATTGAACGATTTCATGTAAGATACAGTATGAATGGAATGACATCTAAAAATATATCTTTGTACATTTGTGCCCTTTTTATGACAAGACTTATAATAGCCTTTTGCAGTACTGTCATTATATCTATCATCATAATACATTACTATTATTCAGTACGTTTCGTAAGAGAACGAAGAAAAAAAAAACAAATAGATGAGGGTATACATAAAGTAACAAGTTGTTGTTCGATGTTTTTTTTTTAATTCTTTCTTCTATTCTGTAAATATTCTAATTTGTCATAGATATAACTAACCTGTATGTGTTTTTTTGTTATTTTTTTAATTTAAAATAAATATTTTTTTTTTTGTAAGATATTGAAATACATGCCTGGTGTTCGTTTATTTGGTCGTCGTTTTAATTTTGCATCTGATGATTTAACAATTCCATCATTAATTGATATAACACTTCGATTACCATTATTAATAATTTATATTGTCTTCCGTGTTAAAGATGAATCACCAGATTCAACATGTCCATCAACATTTTATAATGGTTATTTTTATCCACTTTTAAGTGTTTATGCAGCTATAACAATTCTTGCATTATTTATGTTTTTTATTAGTTTAAAAGGAACACCAGTAAAAAATACTCGACCACGTCGTCATATGCCATTATTAATATATATAAGAATATTATTAGTTTTAATTGATATTGGTATTAATATAATGGGTTTAGTTATTGTCATTCGAGTATTTCAAATGTGTGCAATTATTTTACGTGCTACACTTGTAACTGCAATTATATTAAGTTGGACAGTTGCTATATCTTTATTTATAATATTAGCTTTTTTAATTGATTTAACTGGTTTTGTTAGTGCACAAAAAAAATGGGAAATGAGAATAAAATTTATTTTTTGTTGTGGAAGAGGTTATGGTAATAAAAATATGAATAGAATTTTTATTTAATTATATTAAAATTTATATATTTAGGTGGACAATCATCAGATATAAAAAATATTGTTAAAACTTTACAATATTTATTTGATGATGAAAGATTTGATCTTGTACCAAGTGATGTTGCTGCTGGTCTTATACTTTTACAACAAGAAGATGTACTTGAAGAACGTTCAATTGATAATATACAAAATGCACCAATAGAATTACTTAAAGAAGGTCTTTATTATAATTCTTATGCACAATCTGCTTTTGGATGGTAGAAAAAAAAATTTATTATTTTTTTATTTGTTTATTTTTCTTTCTTTTTTTTTTAACAAGGTTTTCTTTAGCATATCAATATCGATTAACATTTCTTCCACGAATACTTTTTGCAATGCGTTTTCGGTAAAATATTTGAAATATTTTAATTCAATAAAAAAAAAAAATTGTTTTATTTATTTATTTTTCTCAATAGAACAATTGGCTTTTGTTGTAGTTGTTGTGCATCATGTTCATCTTGTTGTCAAAATCAAGATAGTTTAAATGATCCATGTGGTAGTCAATATAGTACATTAACATATTTATTACGTAAACAAAAACCTATTATTTTATATGCAAATTTTCTTGGTGCATTTCATCGTGGTATGATAAAATTTCTTTAATATTAATTAATCTTATTATTTTATTTTTTTATTTATTGATAGCTCCATTTTATATTACAGCTGATAATGAAAAGAAAACAATAGTTGTATCTATACGTGGAACATTAAGTGCTACAGATATATTAACTGATATAAATGCTGTTGAAGATATTTTAGAATCAGAATTATTTGGAAATGGACATTGTCATAGTGGTAAAATAATTATTTTTAATTTTAAAATTTAATTGATAACAATAGTTATTATACAGAGAAATACACAAAAATAACGATTTTCATAGTTTTGGAATGCTTTGATTTTAAAGTTTCTCTAGAAGAGTATGCAAACGATGTGTATGAGCGTGCGAATGAGAGTTTCGAGATAAAATGAACTATTCTAATTTCACCCTCACCCACTCTCATATGTATTTTTCAGAATACTAGATTTTGTAGAGTATCATTATTTAAGCGTTATCGACTGGATTAAATATCTGTGATATATGAGTAATAGTATAAATGTCGGCTCGTATTTCTCACTAATAAAAAAATGCCCGGAGAAAATTCATTATCTATGTTTAATAATCAGTGAGGACAAAATTCTTTTGAATAATTTAATAAAATTTCTCATTCTTTCAAAGGTATGCATTCAGCAGCTACTTATATTCGTGATGATATATCAACACGTTTAACTGATATATTTATTAAATATCCCGATTATAAATTAATTATATGTGGTTATTCACTTGGTGCTGGTATTGCTTCTATTCTTTCTATTCTATTAAAACCAACTTATCCACATTTAAAATGTTATGGAATAGCTATGCCTGGTTCTGTTTTATCTGAAAATTTAGCCATAGCAACACGACATTTTATTTATTCATATGTTGTTGATGTTGATATGATAGGTCGTGCATCAATTCGTTCATTAGAAATTTTACGTGATAGAATAATTGATGCATTAAATAAATGTAATAAAAATAAAATACGTATATTAACAATGACACTTGTTCAAACATTAACTAAACGTCGAAAAGCATTTCATTCAATGAATAATCGAGTACAATCATTACTTAATGATTCATTATTACCTACAACAACAACAGAAAATTTTAATCCATCTATTTCACAAATTGTTTTAACACATCAATCTAATGAACGTGAACATTTAGTTATGCCTGGAACAATTATACATTTGTATTCAACAAATTCTATTGGATTATTTTCACGTAAGATATCTTATCGTGCATGTATAAGTACATATGAACAATTTAGTCAATTTATTGTTCATCCAAGAATGTGGCTTGATCATTTTCCTGCGTCATATAGTACGGCATTAACAGATGTTATTGAGAATTATAATCAAAATTTATCAGAAATTAACTAATTTGTATGTTTTATTATTATGTATTTGTACATTTATCAATATACTTCCATTGTTTATATAAATAAACGCGCAAAAATCGAGAGAAACTAAAGAATATGTTTTTTTAAAAGATAAGTAGATTATTTCTTATGCTAAAAAAATAAAATTTTATCATATTGATTGAACATAATTATTATGCTTTGCAGTGCCTAAAAATGAACCGAATCGAATCTCAGAACTTCAATTCATTTTTGGACTAATTATTTCATCGTTTTTTAATTTATCTATTTCACTAGATTATTGCTCACTATTTTTAATCACTTATTATTATTATTATTTTATATAAATTGTTGTTTAGTATTGATTATTTCTTGATTAATAAGTGTATATTTGGAAACCAATGGATGATGCAGAGAAAATTGTCGGCTTTTGATACGATGTTTTCTCAAGTTAGATTGGATGAAGAAGTTTCGTTCTGATGTGAAAAGATAGAGAATTTTCTCTAGATTTTATTGATGTGTTATTTGCTAAATGAGCAATTTACTCTTCTCTTGGAATATTAAAGATACCAGGCACGAGAAAAATATCATTTGCTCAACTGAAAAAATGAGTTACTTTTAGACTTAAATTTTTAAGCAATTAATGATAGTTCAAAAATGTCTTTTTATTGCTGAGCGATGCAGATTCATTCAATGTATCTAGTGGTCTCTTGATATTTTAACATTAATTGTTCTTTTTTGCTTCGAAAAGTACAAAACATTAAGCAAATACCATCGAGCAACAGAATCGTAATATTCGTTGCCATCATTCTCAAGACTTGGTTTTATGAAAAATGCTCTTTTTAAACCAGCGTATGTAGACCGTCAAGCTTTATAAAATATTCTTCATTATAACAGCTGAATTTCTTTTCTAAACTAATGATTAGTCTAGTGCATTTGAACAGTGTGTGTAAAGCTATTTAAGAAACAAATCTAACCTTTTATTCCAGTAAAATATTAAGCAAGTCATGTTTGTGTAGTACCTAGTATTTTTAATATTACAAAAGAAGGATAAATTGCTCATTTAGCAAATAATATATGAATAAAATCTAGAGAAAATTCTCTAGTTTTTCACATCAGAACGAAACTTCTTCATCTAATCTAACTTGAGAAAACATCTTATGAGAAACTAGCAATTTCCTTTGCGTCACCCGTCATATCTTCTTCAACTAATCTATTGAATCTATATATAAAGAAAAATGTTTGTGTGTTCGGTATGCATTCATTGCCTGTAATATCTAACGTCACCAAACTTTCGATGGCATTTCCCTAGGTTCAGAAAAAGGCTGAGATGGGTGAGTGAGAGGATAGGTGAAATTTCACCCACATCATAGTACACCGGATATTTTACTAATTTTTCAGAAATCTTCGAAAATTTTCTAAGATTTGAGACCATCTGTTTCACATTTTCCATCTCTGTGTACAGTCCGTGGAGAATAGTTTCTATCTAATCGAAAGCCTCTACATTTACGGTACTGGGTGACTTCATGATGGAAATATCACAGTATACCTTTTACCAGGGAACATATAGAAGGCATTTGTGTCAATTATCCATCAAGACTGAAGGAAGGTCACATACTGAGGTTGCCATGACTTTATACAAGAGAAAATGGAGTATGAAAGGATATCCACGCTTAACTGATCTATTCTTCTATCGACCAGACTTTTGAATGCTCGAACAGTCAGTAATCGTCATTTGGTCGAACTTGTCACAATGATGTTTCACAATAAAGAAAAACGTTTTTCAAAAAAGCTTTCATCTATGAAGCAACTTGGAAAGGATTTAATAGAACTTAACAAAACTTTCTTGGAAACAAGATTTACTTGCAGAAAAGATAATAAGATCATGATCAGGTTTTGCCCTAAATCCCAACCAATATTTTTCTGTTAGAAAAAATAATCTGTATGTTTCTGTAAAGGTTCTGCTACTTGACATACTACTACGGCTAATATGTGATGACTATCTCTCAGCAATACTACAGGAGCTATTGCCTTGAAATAGACACAATGAGTCTGAGGCTAGAAGAGGTCCACATTTCGTTTCCCACTAAAATGGGATAGAATTAGAACAGTATCGAAGTCAGGCTAGAGTGACGATAGGACCACAATATGTGCATGGTTGGGAGACAATCTGGAATGACCTCGTGATCGAATCGGGATTGAAATCGCGCTGGAATCCAATAGAGATGAAATCAGAACGGAGGCTAAAATGAGAGCAGTACTAAGGATCGATTGAGAGTCGGCTTAGAAGCAGGTTTGCGATGAAGACGACATCTATTCCTTTATTTAATCGAAATATGGATCGGAAAGATTGACTATACACGCAGCTCGATTCAGAACGTCTACTTAGAGAATTCTACAAAATACCATTAAGTATATGTCAATGGAAAGATAGATGACACAGGACATAAATTCCAACTTTTTTCTGACGCACATGAGTAATGGCTAACGGGAGACCATAGAACCTTTATTTTCAAGTGTGTAGAATGTGCAATATGGCATTTTTCTTAACCAATACCGCATACTTCCACTAGTATATAATAAATGTTCTTTATCAAATGTAGAATTTTATTCAAATTTTTATATTTCTATCTGTTTTTTTTGTACAAATATAGTTAATAAATATTTTATCTTGTTTCGATTCCTACAATTTTCTTGCATTCTTTTCTCGAGATAATATTTTGCTTTAATCCAAGTATCATTATAATATCAGCATGTAAACAAATATGTCGACCACGATAAGCTAGCCAGACTTACAAAAAAAAAGTTAGTCTATTTAGATTTATGATATGTAACATTAGAAGCAAAATAAATAATAAATTATCTCTTTAGGCTATTATCAGTTTATATAAATAGTAAAGGAATATGTTAGTCTTTCATCAATTCGATTTTATTCAATTATTAAAATATTTCTCAATAATTCTGACTGAATCATGTCAAATAAAAAAAAAACTGTTGAAAAACTGACACACACATCATATATATTATTCTGTATATATCATAAAATACGTCAGACGTTCTTTTAACAAATATGTTAATAACAATAAAGTATATATGTATATAATAATTAATTGTCACTTTCCGATATTGAATTAAATGCATGTATAGTAAAACCAAATGGTAATTCACTAACACGTTCACCTTTTAATTTAATACATAATAAACCTTGTTGTGTTGGTATACGAACAGTTCGATTTGATCCAGCTGGTGCAGCACTAACATTAGCTGTTGATGAAAAACCTGATACAGCAAAACCTTTACGTTCAGCAGCTGGAATATCTGATGTAAAACAATATTTAAATTTGCCTTTTTTATCAAGAATTGATGCAAGATTTTGTTCACAATCAAGAATAATTACATCTGTATTAGGTAAAACAGCTACACTGCATGTTGGTTTAAGTAAACGACGAACACGACGTGATAATTTATTACTTTGTTCATAAATATTGCCGATACTATCGGAAGATATAGCTGGAGGAGCAGAAAATGATGTTTCAGTAGTAGCAGTTGGTGAAATAGAACCATTTTCTTCAGTAGGTAATGCTGATGTTGGAAGATTCCCATTTTCAATATTAAGATCATTAGTACCCAATAATTCATCTGTTGTCTATAAATAGAAATATTGAAGTATAAATCTTATTAAATTAATAATAGAAAAAATCTTATACTATAAATAAATTTTCCAAAAAAAACTATCGAATTATTCTAACCTGTACAGATTGTGTTGTTGTTGTTGTTGTTATGAGATCTTCTGTTTGAGTGGCTATTGAAACAAATATTTTACTTGGTTCTGTATTAGTATTTAAACTTTCTACATCATTTTCATCTTTATTATGATGACGTTGTTGTTGTTGTTCTTCTTCTTCCTCTTCTACTTCTAATAATCCAACTCCTTCTTCATCTTCTTCATCAATTTCACCTTCACGTTCATCATCATCTAATGGTGTTATTTCACATATTTTTAATGTACCTAAATGTAATTGTCCAGGTTGAAAATCAAGTTTCATACAAATATTTTCTGGTAATGGATCAAGTTCAACAGCATCAAGTTCACGAAATTTTTCCATTAATTGTTTTTTAACTAATAATAATTCAATATCTTTTCCATGTATAACAAGTTCTGTTAATGAACATGTATTTTTAATTTGTTCAAAATATTCATCTAATTCTTCTCGACGTTTTATAAATTCATTTGTTTCATCACCATATAAAACCGATATTTGTTCAACAAGTTCTTGTTCTTTTATACGTAAGGATTTTTCAAATGTATTTGCTAATGTATGTATACTTGCTTCAATTTGTGCTATATTAGCATCACATCGACGTATTATACTTAAATATGCTTCTAAATCATTCATACGTGTTTTACAACCAAGAAGACATTCATTTATATATGCTTTATGATTTGAAGCAGCTGAACGAAAATCACATAATTCATGATCACGATGATCAACATATGTACAAGCAATACAAATGCATACTTCACATTGTTCACAATAATAACGAACAAATTCTGTTGCATGATGCTTTATAAAAATAAACAAAACAAAAAAGAAATTTCTTTTCTTTTTTTCTTATGTTATAAAATTACTTTGCATAAAATATCTTTTTCAATTTCTAATTCATATATTGAATGATCACGTGTAACTGTTATTGTTTGATGTGCTTGTACACAATGACGACATAAAAATTTTTGACATTCAATACAACGTGATGTTGCTTCACGTTCACGATCATGAACGGTTTTACATATGTCACAATTTGTTGCAAGTTTTATTGAACCATTTGATGTTGAATTTTTTTGAGCAATCATTTCTGATAAACCAGCAATAAGAAAATTATCGGGCAATTTATGAACACCACCTGATGGTATTGCTGTCTTTTTTCGACATATTGGACATGCAAATTCACGATAATCAGTATATTTATATGATCTAAAGGAAAATATTTTGATAGAATTTGATTTTATAATAGAAGAAAAAGAAAATTTCGTTTTTTTTTACCTCTGAGCTGATACATGATTTTCAATACATTGTTCACAAAATGTATGTAAACAAGTTAAACATTTGGGTTCTTTAAATGGTTCCTTAAAAATGAAAAAAAAAAAATTTTTTTTTTGTAATAAAATGGATAATATACATATGTTGTATATATTTCATACCAAACATATTTTACATGTTAAATATTGATCATTAATCTTTTCAGCAAGAAGAAGAACTTGTTGTGTCATATGTTCTGATGATGTTGGTGTTGTCCTTGATGATGAATCTGTTTCAGGTACCTGAAGTTGTTCACTATCGTCTGATTTTGTATTAGGTAAATTTCTACATAAAATAATTAATATATGTTTAGTTTTTCCGATAGATATTTCTGTCTTATTTAGCCTGATAGGAATAAAAAGCATAGCCTTTATCTTTCTATTTCTTGACTCTCATCATCTAATCATCTCATCGTTCTTTTTTTTACTTAAGCTGGCGGCCCCCTCCTCTTTATTTTTTTGTTAAGACGTAGTATCGATGATAATGCTAGCACTCTTATTTATTTGACATATGAGGAGATGGGTGTGCGTGTGTTGTTATTAGGAATCGTTAATAATCATTCGGTAAGTTGGCGACAAGTCTACGCAACAACTATAGAAATGATTCTATCATAGGGTTTTTTGTACAATACAATGATAACGACAGAGATTTTTTTCTTACGTAAACTACAAACATATTTTGTTTTTTCTGCCATACGTTCACAAGGTTATTCTATCTCATGTATGAAAGAGAATAGATATAATTGACGTCTTTTTTTTTTCTTCTTCTATCATAGAAAGATACAAATAAGAAAATTGATTTTATTTAAGTAATATTATCAATTGATTTTTAAATAAAATAATAAATTTATATACATATATAATCAATTGTTTATTACATATGGAAAATATAGTAAAAATAAAATTAAGATATTATTTTTTTTTCTTATTATGATGATGATTACATAAAATTAATCGAGAAATCATTTTCACTTACTGTTCATTATGAGAATCATTATTAGTAGACATTAATGGTATTATACTTAATTCCGTTGTAGGCGTATGACTATTTCTACGTTGTGTAACATGTAATATTGTATTTTCTGATGACGCCCATCGATCTATTTTCTGCTTTGTATTGGCCATCTTAGCTCGGTTTTTTTTTTCTCGTCGCTTTTTATGTATGATAATATAGGAATATACATAAGCTTTGTATACCACGCATTCCTTTTCTATATTTGCTTATGTTCGTATACACACACACAATTTAAGATGACAGATTTTGTCATCGTATATTCCATCGTCCAACTAGTATATGGAAAGAAAAACATGTATCCACACTCGAGAGAGTCATATAATGAGGAAAAGAAGTGAATTATATGAGATACAATTCTCTATAATTAAGATGGAAAGAATTTTTTAATTCTATAGAGATAAATTTGCTACTATGTATTTATATACAATATTGAATATTAAACAAAAGAAAAATTGGAATTTATTATATCAATGAAATAAAAAGAATTATTGTAAGTTATATTATAAAAGAAATGTTTCTAAACATTCTTTTTTTCGAAATAATTAATTAATAGTATAATCAAATTTTTATTTTGCTTTTACTTTATTAAAATAGAAAAAAAAAAGACGATTATTATGATTTAATTATTAACTTATGTTTTCATATCGAAGTTTTTTTCGTATAAAATAAATGAAATAGATCTTTGTTCTTATCTGAATATAATTATTTTTTAATATGTTTTAGATTAATTAAGATATATTATTGAATAAATCAATAGAATCAAGATAAACGCAAAATATCTGTCTGTCTAATCAACATCAAAACTATTATATCTTTCATTCAACTGGAAAGAAAAAGAACTTTTGACGGTAATTATAAAATATAGTATGATAGTAGAAAATTTTTCTTTTCTGTTTTTATCAAAGTAAATATATATAAATCATTTTGAATTCAAAACAAAATTTTAAATTCTATTAACATTAAACACATTGTAAATGAAAAAAAAGAAATGCTTTACTTTACACTCATGAATTAATACAATAATTTATTCCATCAGTTATCAATATTATTAATTTTTAAGATTAATCAATTGAACAAAATCAAACTATTTATATATAAGATTATTTTTTTAATCTTTTATTTAACTTACTTTTCATTCATTAAATAAATTTGTTGAATATTTTTTAACTCTAGAGTAGAATTATCCTTGTTGATTATTGTCGTTTTTATTGTTATATCTTCAATAGAAGATAATCGAGAGGATATATTAGTAGTTGAAGATATATTTTCTTCGTGTTTTAAAGATTTATCATTATCACAAGCTGTTGATGACAAGCAACCGGTAATCTTACGCAGCACGTGCATTATAAATATACATTATCGAAAGAAACTTCCAAATATTGTAATACATGTAGCAATGAGAAGAAGAAAAAAAATCACAGAGATGTGAGAGAAAGAAAAAAGAAAAACATAACCAAGCGTTATATCTATCATTAATCATAAATCTGGCTATACCTAATCAATATGGTAGAAAATGTTCGAAGGTCATTGTAGTATAATGGTATTATGCTTTTCTATTCATTTATTTGTTCATTAGTCTGACAATGATCGACAAGCACATGTTCTCATCTTTTATCTTTCAATGTTTTTACATCATTTACAAATAATTATTCAGCTTGATGAAACAAATCAAAGAAATACTTTATAAAATAATTAAATTTGTTTTTCTTTTATAAGAATATTTATTTATTAAAAAGAACAGAAAAATTCAACTTACTAAATAATATTATTAATAAATTTTTTGTTGTTAGTCCATTAACCTAATCAACATGAATGAATCTAGTTTGTTGTTGACAATGATGATGATGATGATGATGATGATAGTTAACTACTCTCTGTTGCTAATAGATCAAAAAAGCAATACATTTATTTATTTTTCCTTAAGATACCAGCTTGTATGAGAGAGACTGGCTGAAAAAAAATACAAGAGAAACAGAAAAGAAAAGAGGAGGAGAAAAGATATAATTGTTCACAGTCAGTCTTAACCATATACATATAAGAAGAAAGCAAAAGGACAAGACCAAAAGAAATATAGATGAATAATCATATCTGCAAAGCTATGCACAAGAATATGTTTTTTTTTTTCTCTCTTTGTGTTGTTTATTGTATAGTCTTCGAATAGAAGAGAATAGATTATTTCCTTCTCGTCGATATCAACATCAAGAATTGTATTTTTTTTCTAATTCCATGAAATTAGACGTACTTATTCATAGTTATTGCATTGTTGACAATATAACAATCAATCTTTGCCAAATTTTTCATACCTATGAAAAAATTCTAATAGAAAATAAAATTATATTATTCAATTCAATAAATCTTAAGAAGAAAAACAAAAGCAATATTTTCTTTCATATAAGAAATTTTTTGAATAAAAATTTAAATATAATACTATAACAAGTCATGCATTTTGCATATTATATATAACGATGATTGAATGAATTTAATTGTAAAAATTTCGATGAAATTTTATTTCCGTTCGCCCACCTTTCATTGTCATGTCATTTTCATATTTTATTCTGATGATTCTCTATAAGTTAATAGTTTTCACCACCTACATCAATATAATTTCCGTCGTAATCTGTTTGTAGAAAAAGAAAAAAAAAAAATATCCATCTGCGTAATTTATTATTATTATTTTCTTTATTCTTAGATTCTAAAATTTTATGATTATTTTCACATCTGTTCGTATTCTACTCTTTATTCTAAGATATATTCCAGTTTTTATACATTATAATAATCAAAGTAATGTTTGAGGGAATATAGTAAAATAGCATGCAATATAAGGTGTTAGTATAATATATTCAGTTTTTTTTATTGACAAGCATAACAAAACTCGAGACTCAATTGAGAAAATGAACAGATAGGAAAAAAAGGAATATATATGACGGTGGTATATATGTAACATAAAAAAACACTTTCTTTTTCTTTTTTTTTTTGTTACCATTTATTAAGGAAAAAAGAACTATGTTTGT